>CP135577.1:1911594-2065482 GCA_032401905.1 Swietenia macrophylla
TCGTTGCAAATGGTAGTGTAAGAATGAGAAATCGAATTATGTAGAGGAGGAAAAAAAAAAAAGGGGGAAAAACATTTGGAAAATGCTAAGCAACAATGTACCAAGATCAATATTTAGTTGATTCTTTACCTGGGGTCGGTTTGGGAGTGCTAAATAAAAAACATTAAAATGCATATTCAATTATGTACTTTAACACATTCTAAAAAAATCTTTTAAAATGCTTAATGTTATTCGTAAAATACTTCAAATATTATATAATTATGTACTAATTTTAAATTGTCTTTAATATTAATTAAATTAAATATATAAAAATTAATTTAATAATATAAAATAATAAAATAATATTTTACAAAATAAAAATAAAATATAGTAAGATATAATATAACAAAATATAATATTTTTTAATAAACTAAATAATTATAAATTAATATAATAATATAAAATATAAAAATAATATTTTATGTACATAAATTCTATTCAACATCAAATATGATAATGTCTTAAATTTTTTTCATTTTAATCTATTACAATTAAGTTCAGTCTAATTCAATTTATTTAAAACAATACAACCCGATACGTATTAACAAATGTGTCCTTAATGATATAGTTAGTAGGTACACTTAAATATGCCAAATATTAACTTAAAACTTCAATACAACTAATTATGATATTATGATAATGGGGTTGGCAAAGGCCAAAGATGGTTATCCCTGTCCCCATTTTAGAAGTGATATCTCTATTCTCAGCCTCTTGGTTTAAAAATATTAGAAAAAATTAAATTCATACAAAATATTGAAAATATTAAATAAAATAATAATAAATTAACATATAAATAAATTATTTATTTTAATTTATACACAAATATTATCAACGTAACATGTTAATAAATTCTAATTTTTAATATAAATGACAAAAATGTTAAATTAAATAAATGAAATCTTTAAAATCTTATTAAATTTTGTGCTAATTTTGTAGAAAAAAATAAATCTTTTTTATTAATTTTATTAAAAAAATAAAATCTTGAGTCTTTTTTTAAAAAAAAAATCTTGTGTTAAAATACTTTAAAAATAAATTTAATTATTATAATTGGTCCTATAATTTAATATCAATTAATTATTATTTTTTTATAATTCTTTTAGTTGATAAAAAAAGTAAATCTAACAAATATTTTTTAATATAAAAACAAAAAAGTGGGACAAGGTTAGGTTATCCCAATCCCTACTTCAAATATATTATTTTTTTTATTTTCGGACAAAATAGTTCATAATCTCATACCTGAACAGAGTAACCCCCAACTCATCTCGTCCCACAGAGATTTTTGTTTTTTTCTATTAATGATAGGAATTTACCTAATAAACATGAACAAATTTCAAACCTATTTAAAATATTGCTAAAATTAAGGATACATTTTACAATTACTCATACAAGTAAAACGTTTGACTTTTGATAGTTGACCATTGACTATTTCTTCATGTCCGAAGATTTTGAACAGGTCTAAACCTTTTTCTATTGCTTAATTCTATTATGTTTAATTAATTATTGTGATCACTAGTTAAAGAGTATTGTGATCACTAGTTAAAGAGTATGCATTTCTTTTAAGACTAACAAGTATCAATTCAAATGCTTCAATTGAAATTGATGAACTACTAGATGATATTGATCCAACTCAACAAACATTAAAGTTAATTGAGCTTTGAAGGATTGACATCACAAATTCAATCACTTTTTTTTTTTAATAATTTTTACTTTCTTGTTTTGAAAATAAGGTGTAACTTTCAGTAAATCCCACAGAAATAGTACAATAACAAATTCAGAATGAACAATAAAATTGCTTTTCAACAAATAATCTATGTCACAATACATAATCAGATTGACTATTAAGTAGGGACTAAAGATAAGTGAGGATGTGAAACCTTTGTAGATTTAGATCCATGTCACTGTAAATCTAGATAGAGGCAGAGAAAATTTCACCATAAATCTGGATGTAGATGCAATAAAATGAGTTAAAGGACAGGATTTCCACCACCTTAGAGAGACTCAAAAATCTCCCCGTCCGTGGAGAAAAAACCAGAAAAAGTGAGGAGTTTGTGTCGACAGATATTGCTGCGAAAAGAACTTCAGTCATTTAGCTTAAATAACAAAATATATATATAGCACAATTAAGAAAACAAAATTATTTGTTGATGTTCTAATCATCACAAATCTTTATTCTAAATCCAGGAAATCCCGCACACGGCATATATATATATATATATATATGCGCATGTTCTCTATGTATTTCTTTACAAGACTGCAGCTTCTTCAAGCTAACTTGTTATCCTTTTAGGTAACTGCTTCTTCCGCCTTAGCATCCCATCGCTGCAAAACGATAAAGGAATTATAAAGTAGTTCATAGTCTGCGGGTACCACATGAATTTAGCATAAAATACAAACAGAAGCCTAGTTTTGCAAAACGAGCAAAGACATCACAGTCCAATTTAACCCTCTACAGTAGTCAATATATTTTCTTTTATCTCTTATTTCATAAATACGTGTATATCTCAGAAAACAAATCGATTGCAAGTGTTTTTCTCGCCTGGAAAGTCGATTCATAATTGAATTCGGCTACGGGCAAGGATGGTTCGATCATGAGTACTTGCCGAGGAACTTCGGGGTTCTTTGGCATAAAGTTCCAAGAAAGAATAAAAACCAATTAGATTGAGTCTCAGTTGATTTCTATGTAACTTCATTAACATAGTTCTCTTCAGAAATTGACAGTATCTGATTGGTGTCACTCACCCCATTAAAGTCTGCACCGGGCAAACATAGTTGATCGACGGGATGAAGATCATTACTTTCCTCCTCATACTGTCATGAAATGTTTCGTTTATGATTAAACTTAAATGCAGATCATACAAAGCTTATTGTTATTGATGCATGACATACATACCTGGTGGAAATCAAAAGGGACGAAATCAACCAGGAAGTCGAGAAATTCATCCTGCCTCAAAGCTCTAGCAATGTCACAGCGCTGAAGTGTGCGACGCTTACATTCATCAGTTTGCAGCCATGCTCGAAGCGTCAGCTCCAGGATGAAGATTTCACAGGCCTTTGCAAACAAGATTGGAGTTTCTGCACTGATCATCTGATTATACACGTCTTAATTGTTAATTTATTCGCACAGCAAAGCAACAGAAAAAATGTTTAAGTGCGTGCTGATATTGTATCCCTTTTTGTTTTGCATTTTAGCTTATAGAGAGTCATTCACATTAAATTAAGCATAAGTGAGCTCTAAACCGAAAATTAAGAGCTCTGAATTCTCAAGCACGAATTCTACTGATAAAAAATCAGAGAGGAGTTTGGTTTATATACATTTATATGATACTAAATGGAATTGCCAAAAAAAAAAACCTCATCAATAGTAATAAAATTGAAAGCTGAAATTAAACTGGAATTTGAATCCTTTTCCGTGATTGATACATATGTGAATTCAGATTAAGATTGTGATTGACATAATTGGTAGAGAAAAAAATACAAAATTTTCATAGATGCATGGACATTTAAGTAACATATCATTGATCTACAGAATTCCGTAATAATATTATATGCCCTGTATGGAAAATTATTCCAATGCTGTTGTAAATAATAATAATAATAGATTAAAAAAATTAAAAAGATAAATCTGTAGAAAAGTGGTATTAAGGAAAAAAGAAAATAGGGGTTAACATGCAAACCTTCACATCTCTATTAGATTTCATGATCCTTTTGATCCTTGACAAAGGGAGATGATGGTTGCTCTTGAAAGCTAACAGCACATCATGAATTGCAAACTAATTAATAGATTTGCAAATGTGAATGTGTGTTTGTGAGTGTGTGTAAACTCGTGTGTGTACAAGTAAACTCATAATCATGATATCGGTAGAACTCCAAATAGATTGATCATTATAACTAAGTGAGAGGAAAATAAACCTCTAGTATTATAGATTTCAAACAGTTGTTGATTCCAGAACATTTCAATGCTTTGCTTTTGCTTCCGCATAAAACATGAATTTCTGGCTTCTTCTTCCTCCTAATTTCCATGATACATACAAGTTCCACAAGTATCAGAAGAAGGATCATAGAAAATATGTTTAAGCAGAGAATTCATCGGATCAAAATTATGCTGATCATACTGACCTCTTTGGGTGCCTGGTGGTAAGGCAGCAGAAAAGGAGTAACTGGCACGAAATTGTGCGTCTGCGCTTGTGGAGATGGAGTTGAAGGTGTGAACTCCATTGCCTGATTCAAATCCATTTTTGGGCTCCTCATTTCTTCTGTATTTGTCATGTCAAGGATGAGTTCTTTAAATAAGTAACGGAAGACACAGCTTCTTTAGTTTCAAGGAATAGTCCTAATTAATTAAGACATAAACACAGTCCTTAAATAGAGAAATTGTCCTAACAAGGGTATTATCTTTTATATATGGCAAACAAGCAAAACAAATGAGCATTAAGTTTCTAGTTAGAATTAGCAATAAGCATTAAGTTCTAGCTAATCTCAAGTCGGATTTTTATCATGTAGTGTCATGTTCCAGACATGCACAAACAAAAGTGAGGAAAGTGTAAGAAGAAAACTCCCATAATTCCAGCTCATGTAGGCTCACTTGGAAATAAATTCTGTAAATTGTTAAATCAAACACGCACTGTATAATAATGCATGGAACCATACATGGATGTTATGTTTTCATTTTGAATTCTAAAATCACCATTAATGAATTACACGCTCATGGTAGAAATCAAACTGACCATGAATCAATATTGTTTTAGATTTTGACCGGCGCGTTTGATTTATTACCTTAATTATTTCAACTTAATTTTTTTTAGAAAAATATAGATTTTAATTCTTAACATGTAAATGCAATGTGTGTATAAAAATTCTTGCTCAAAGTGTATTGATCTGAAAGATATATAAAGTTTCACCATAGCTTTACTTGCAGAGGAAAATTTCTTGGTTATTAGGTTTAATGGCAAGTTGTTTTCCTTTCTTGTAAAATTAATGGCATTTTGTTTGAATGTCATTAACTATTAATGGTAAAAGAATCTGATTCTTAAAAATCTTACCTGGAGCTAGTGTTGGTCCTTTGTTCTCTAAGGAGAGTACTCTAGAAAAAACCTAATTACTCATTGAATAAATTGATTTATATAATATGTAAGAATATATACAACTTTAATTTATGAATTTCTTTCAGAAATAGTACCACATGATAAGTAGATATATCACATGATTGAATGTATGCGAATCTTCTACTCATTGATCTCACTTGAGCTTCTCAGAACTTTACAATACTTGATCAATAATATATGATTAAATTAATTGTTTTCAAATATATTAACTCTTTCCCATTTTAAGTATTATGATATATATATATATATATATATATATATTTGTTTTTAAGAATTGAAAAACACAATCATTTGATTATGTGAGTTGCTTTTCGAAAAAAAAAATGATTGATATTAAACTTGTCCAATTGTATTCTAATATTTTTTTTAATCTTAGGTAATTTCGTAACTACCGTTTATTGGCAATAAGATATATATATATATATATATATATATATATATAGACTTAACCATGCTCTACATATAATTCTAATAAACCAAGAAGTGTTAATTGGTTAATTAATAAAATGTTTTACAATGATACAAAAAATTTGAATTTTAAATTCCGCTCGCACATGAATTGGGGAGGCATTTACTTTATTATATGTAATATTTTTTAAAGAAAAAAATATGAATGCATTTTTAAAAATTTCATTTAATATTGAAATTTAGAAGTTGATTTCATGTAATATTTTTTAAAAGAAAAGATAAAATTAATTAATGCATTACCAAAATTTCATCTAATATTGACATGTAAAAATAGTGAAAAACATAACAGCTCATCCCATACATAGACATCCATTGCATCTAGAAAGCAAATTTAAAAATTCAAACATGCTTTACTAAATTATGCTATTTTAAAAAAAAAAAAGTTATTAAAATTCATTAAAATTTAAAAAAATTAATTTTAAAATTCAAATAAATAAATCGAACCTTTTAAAAATTTAATTGGGTTTAAATTTATAGTTCTATTAATATATTTTTTTCTATTTCAAAAATTAATTTTTTTGTTCAAATCAATTTTTACTAAATCAAATCAAACCAATGATAGTTGCCTTAAGAATAGAGTTAAATTAATATTGGACATTAACAAAAATGAATAATAGCATAGGCATTACATTCAATGAATTAATGTGTAATAATTAGCTATCAACAACTAATAATAGTTTAAATGACAATACATGTATTATAAGAGGTTATGACTTTCATTATTATCAGTAATTATCTTAAGACAATTTATTTAGAAAATTCATTATCCCATTATAAAAGTAGAGTTACGTCAGTGTTCCTCAAAGTTTAAGATCAGTTGCTATTTATTTTCTAATCCAACATTAATTTTAACAGAGACTACACTTACACAATTCATAAATGTTAGGTGCTCATAAAATGATTCATGGGCAATGGGGCAACAAGGATCTTGCACACAACAACAGAATCGTATCAAAGTAAAAAGAGAACAACCAACAAATTCAAAGACGGTGCATGAAATGAACTAATACTGTATTCAATGCCACCAACAAACGGTGGTTGGACATAACTTATTCGATCAAGAAACAACCTCCCATTACATGGCCCTCCGCCCTTCAACCAATACTACATATTTAGTTGAACAATCCAATATCAACAACAACAACAACAACATCCATCCATCCATATAACTAACTTCAAATCAACTTCTTGGACATCTTCTTAAGTTTATGAGAAAATCTTCCTAGCCAAATCATATCGTGTTCTTGACGTACGCATGCATGAACATTGATAAACAATTTATTGTTATTGTTATTGTTGTTATTATTATTATTATATTGTTACGATTATTATTAATGTTGTTAAGATTTAGGATTTTACATACATCCCTTCGTATGTATATAGTTTTACCAAAATCAACGGGGGATCTGCTTTCTTTCTTGATCGGTGAGTGAGTGACGGAAATGGCATCGGTGGCCGTAAGGACACATGACTCCGGATAACACCATCCGGCAAACCTCTGTCTTGTACTTAGGGTGCCTGATTACCGGGCGCAATTCTGAAATACCGTGAGCGAATTGGCAGTACTCACCGTACGGGCACGTGCCTCTCTCCTGCCATTTATTGCAGAGCTCCGTCTTCCACATCCCTTGATTGTAGACCTCTAGTTCCATTGCTTTTGCCTCCTCTTCCCTCTTGTTACCGGCCGGCACATGCATCTGCCAATACAGTAACAAATTGTCTAAGAAATGCGCTCGAGATAATCTTCGGTCTGGTTCGAATTCACAGCGCCAACTGTGTCGAACGTAGTTAACAGAATTCAGTTATAATAAAATAACAGTTTGACTCACCGCTCGTTGCCGACTAGGACCGCTACTCGCATTGTTCTGTTTTACCTTATGATAACCATTGGAACGGACCGAGATGCTCTTAGGCAGAGAATCTCTCTGCAAAGTGTTTCTTTTCTCGAACCGGTTCGGTTCCATTATGCTCTTCGGACTAAAACCAGCGGGGATCTCTTCGGTGAGACGGCGAAAGCTGCTGGTGAGGAGCTTGAGAAGTCCGGCGTTCGCCAATCGGAGATCGGAGTTCTCTTGACTTAAGGTTTCCAGTTCGCTTGTTATAGTTTGGAGGCGAGAAAAACAGAGATCGTAGTGATCGCAAAGCTGTTGGCACTCCAAGATGAGTCGTGCTTGGTGGAGCCGGTTCTCTGTGACTCGATGGTGCTGGTCGTCAGTAACGACCGAAGGCGAAAATGATGATCTTGGCGGGAAAATCGAGTAGTACATTGAATTGAAATCTGCAGGCGAGGGAGATGTGCTTGGAGTTGCAGTGGTCATGGTGCTGGTTTTCAGATCGGACGGTGAAGACGCATCTCTCTCTTTCTCCATGAAGATTGAGATCAGAAAATCTATACTATTTTTCTACCAATAATTTTATTTATTTATTTACTTATTTATTTTCTCTTTCTGTTAAGGAATCAACTGAAACAGAAAGAGTTGGAGATAGAGAGCCGAAGAATGATGCCTAGAGCAGGTGGTGTATATATACACACACGCAATCGAAATGTGAAGAGAGCAGGATCGTCTGCATGCTAGCCTACGGTGTATGCGTGAAGTCGGATAATCAGGCCCGTGTTTCAAGTTCAAGATTTGACGGTTTCATTTCTGAAACACGTGGAAGTGGGAGATTGGCATGAAATTAGAGTGGGAATTTGCTTTGGCGGCAAGGGATGTAAAAACCGTTAGAGATACCGTAACAGTATCGTATGTTAGTTGGTTAGTGGCATGTTTGGTTGGCGTGGCATGGAAGAATGAGAGTTGGATGCAGATCGTTATGATGAGTGGGAGGGAATGGGATTAAGGGATAAGGGCTTTGAAGAAGTTGCTTCTGTTTGACAACTTTAACTAACAATGGTCCCTCCATCAAGATGTAATGTCTAATCCTTTGATATATAATCAACCACCACGTTCCTAAATTCAACATTATATAATTTATTAATTTTGTTTTTTCATTTATAATGACTTTTGAAGTAATGGA
Organism: Swietenia macrophylla; assembly: GCA_032401905.1. Lineage (NCBI taxonomy): Eukaryota > Viridiplantae > Streptophyta > Magnoliopsida > Sapindales > Meliaceae > Swietenia > Swietenia macrophylla. Next base: position 1,920,222 of record CP135577.1, read on the forward strand.
TATTTTCATGTACTTTTTTCCTTAAATTTAAAAAAATTACATATAAATATGAATTTTTTTCAAGTTAATAGATTATATTCTTAACCGTAAAAATATTTCATATGACTGTTAATTAATTAATTAAAATAATAAAATAATTAAAATAACATTATATATATATATATATATATATATCATAAACAAGAGTATTTTTCACATGTATTCCTTAAGGTTTAAAAAAATTAATCATGAAACTTAGCGAAAAATATCCTTTAAACTTGTGATTAATACATTTTCTAATGTTAATAAGTAAGGATGTCATTTTTTATATACATAGACTATTACAAAAAGTATTAATCACATGCTTTAGAGGCACTTGAGAGATATATTTAATTTTCTAATAATCAAAATATTGGCGTGTGTTTGTAAAAATTAATATGCTTAATTGTAACACTAAAAAAAATATTAATCACAGGTTTGAGGGGTATTTTTGTTAATGTTTATAAAAAAATATATTTCTGTGTAATTTTTCTAAATTTTAGGAGTAGTACGTGAAAAATATTCTTGTTTATAGTATATATCATTTAGTTATTTTAGTGTTTTAATTAGTTAACTAATAGTTAAATATAATAATTTTATTGTTGAGAGCTACTTTCTATTAATTTTAAAAAAAAAAATTGTATTTATATGCAATTTCGTTAAATTCTAAGGAAAATATATACTCTGCCAATTATATAACTTAAAATTATGAGATATTACAAATATAAAATTAACTTGTATTTGATTGTCTTTTAACTAAAATTTTGATTAGATAAAGGAAAAAAAATTAATATAACTGAACCAAATATTATCAATATTTTTTTAATATATATTATATTGAACTAAAATAAAGTTAAACCAATCAAATTGATTAAATAGATGGTTCAACTCAATTTGATTTGATTTTAAATTTTTTTAACCTCTAATTATACTTTTAAAAATTGATTGGGCATATATTTAATTATAATTTAAAGATTAGAACTACTACATTAAATTTTATATGAATTTAACATCTTCTAAAAGTCTATTTGGTATATATAATTTGTTAAGTAGATTTTATATTAATAGAGTTACCATAAATAGAATATCGTAAATTTTTTAATTTTATATAACTTTTGTTATTAACTTTTAACAATTAGATTAATGCATCATTAATGGTTAATATCAAATCTAATATATATAATTAAGAAATTATAATTAATATATATGTAAAATATAATCGTAATTATTTAATTAAGATTAATTCAAAAAAATGTAAATAGTATAAGAAATTGTGAAAAAGATAAGAGCTCTTAATTTTAACACTATATTATATCTGTTGTTAGTTAATTGGTGAGTACATCTTTCAACAAAAAATTACATAATTAATTTTATAGATAACAAGTTTGTTAATGTTATATGGTACGGGAAAGACGAAGTTTTTTAATATCAAAATCAAACAAAAATATTTTAAATAATTTAATATTTTAAAATGCTCAACAAATTTTACTTTCAAAAACTCAAAATTCAAACTTCTCTCCATACAAATAAAATATTATTTTTTCAAAATTTGAATAAATTATTTTTCCAATGCAATCAAATGATTAAAAAAAATTTAAAAATTCACATAAAAAAATTTGTTAACTAAAAGAGAACCAATATCAAGCATGCACTATAAATTTCATGTCTAGATCAAAGAGAAACACAATCAAACTCATGTATATTGACCGACAAATCGAGTTTGGTATACCTCAATTTATTTAGACTCTATTTAAAATTATAGTAATTTCACTTAAATTTGGATGTAAAGTTAAAAAAGAGTATTTGATAACACAAATTCTTAATAAACTCACCTAATTTTTTTGTAATATTTGACATTTGATATGTTATTATGTAATAATTATGGCTTAATGTCTCAATACCAAACAAAATTTTAGCCCGACCCTATTTCAATTAATAAGGATAAAGGATTGCAACATTCAGAACTATCCTACCGAACCCTTTCCAGTCTAGAGACTAGTAGTGCCGGAATTTTTTTTACTCTTTTCTGAATTGAAATCCCCAGTTAAATGCAAGCATGAATTAATAGAATCAAATTTGTTCAATTCGAATCCAATACCATAAGTTCGTTATGCAAGCTACGTATCCGGCTTTGAAGTTCAATGTGCCAATCGCCCTATCAAATTTATACCATAAGCTATGGATGCAGAAGACAAGCAGAATATATGGCAAATGAAAATCTCTACTCAGTATAGCTTGGTACTTGTAGTGAATTACAACAGAAACTTACAACAATAATACAGAGAAGAACAAGAACAAGCCATTAAAGCCTATTCTATGCATGGTGCAAGAGATATTGCAAGAGTTAACTGGGGATTATTTGCTCTCTATGCAGAGATAGCACCCGATCGAGTAGCCATTAAAGCCTTATAAATCTCAAGAACAAGTCTATTTTCAACTTCATCAATGGAATAAACAACAGCAGTACCTTTAGGTATCCGTTTTCCACCGAAATTAACATTATCAACATTCAAACCTCCAAATTTGCCAGCCCAGTTGTTCATCATCTGAATGTAAGCATTCTTAAACTTGCACCAAAGCTGCAAAGGTGAAGGAATATTAATCTTTAACCGTAGCTTCGGCACCGATTTGATCTTCCAAAACCTGCCTGATGACCCTTTAAACCTTGTGATTTTCACGCTCCTCTTCCTGCTGCCTGCGGTTGCACCGTCGAGTTTTTGATATCTTCTTCTTCTCCAGTATCTCTTCAGTGAATTATAATTTGGCTTAGGTATCAGCTCCATTGTTTGTGCGAGCAAACAGAGAAAGAGAGATTTATATAGCCAATAATAGGCAATAATCAAGGTCAATTAAAGCCCGTTTGAATTGATTTTTTTTTTCTTTTTTGAAAATTTTAACATGAGATATTGTTTCCGTGTCGTGTAGAGATAGTAATTTGCATGTTATTCAACATTAATTATGAATGTTCAACGAAATAATCAACGATCTAGAATCTAGATGCCAAGACTATTGATATTAAAGTGGATTAATTGCAATGAAAAATGAAATAAAAAATTTAATTTATATTGAAAACTATCATAGTTGGACTTGGGAAATCGATTTATGTTTGAATTGAATTTCAAAGGGGATTACTTTTAAACGAAACCAAAAGTTGGTCTTAATTTAAAGATAATTTATAATTAAAAAGTGATTAAATTAATATTAAAATAAAATTTATCTATTCTTTATTATATTCAAAAATAAAAGTGATAATTTATATTTATTCAACTTTACCGTCTTTTTGTATTCAAAAATAAATTTGTTTCTCAATAAATTTTTTATTATATATATTATTTATGAAACAATAATATTATATTGAATATAAATAGATAAATTATATTTTTATTAATCAAATTATTACAAAGAAAAAGAATTAAAGAATTATATGTTATAATTCTTATGATTTATTACGGTAAATTAAAAAATATTTTGAACAAACGTTGAAATATCAAATCTTACGATTTAATAAAATATAAATAGACTGTGAATATATTAACAACTAAACAAGTAAATAATATTAATTTTTTTAATTAAATTATTTTTGTTTTAAACCAAGTCAAAAGTCAACGAGGCAAATTTACCTTGAGATTAAACACGTGGGCAATGACGTTACTCTTGGAATCGATTAACTGCAGATAATTTACCTTTGAAACACAATATAGAAAAGATTTGAGTTGAATTTTGACAAAATAAGTGGGACCCCACCAGATGGCAGTAGTTAGACTACTAGTAGTGGTAGTATTCATATCAAAATTACCGAGATGCCGTACGTACAACTTAATTAACACTTGATATCTTATCCTTTTCTTCGCTCGTAAACTGTGATGGCCAAATACAAAAACAATATAGTAGTCATCAGTTGGCTCTGGAATTGGGATGGAAGAAACAAGAAAAGCAAGAGAAGAAGGCAATTCCCAGTTACAGAATTCCTCCAGGAAAGATCTGTGGGGCCTGGACTTTGACTAGGAATTGGATGCGGCATTGGAGACGGCTTTTGTTTGGTCGGACGAGTCGGGTACGGCGGCCCTCTGAAGCTGGTTGGTGGGCAAGGGTTTGGATACGGTTTTGATTTGTATGCTTACGAGAATTACATGTCCAATTCCAAGTCCAAGAATAGTTCAGATTCTGAAAAAAGATTTGCTATTGATTATTGAGTTTATGGATCTTGCATGTTATCATGATCTAATTTTAGTTGTTTTAGATATTTGTTTTTGAAATATTTTGTATTTAATTTGTTTCAGAAATGCTCAAAAATTTAAAAAAAGAAAAAAAGATTAGTACTCTCCAACAAAGTTCACCCTCCGAACCTTCCTATGATTTTAGAAGAAACGCCCTTTCACTCTCCTTTTCCGGATGGATCATTAGGCTGTAAACCAATGGCCAGTTCAAGATTGAGAGACTTTGCATCATCTTTTTTATGGGTACCTGCATTTGAATGAGAATCACGATCTAACTTTCCTGATGCTGCCTTTCTGATGGCGTTCTGGCCTCTTTTGATCACATTAAGTTTCTCATCAACAGCTTTAAGCTTATTCTCCATTTTACCAAGAATTATCTTCAGTCGATCCTCTGTAAAGCCATCAATACGTTCATCCCATGTAGTGTAATTGGCAACGCATTTTTTCTTGCGAGGCCTTGTAGCATCTTTCTCAGCTTGCGGCATCTTATTTTTGCCAGATCTGGACAAAGTTGTTCTCCGTTGATCATCATCAGCACTGCTAATAGCCTTCTTGTACTTTCCGATGATAGAGCTCAATTTACCTTCCTCGGAAGGCCAGGTCTCTGGCTTGACAGATAGGTTCTCGACTTTCGGCCCGTAGATAATCATACATGCATCAACATCGCAAAGGGTTGTGAACTCATGAGCCTTCTTTAGCAAACTACTCTTTCTCTTTTTAAAGGTTGACAAACGAACCTTCTCATTCCTTATTGGTTCCAGTTTCAATGGCTGATGATCCATCACTACTATTCCTGACAAAATAAAAATTTTCACAAGAATGCAACATGAAGGCGCTAGTTAGGGAACTCTCATCCACAAGACTTCTTCGTAGAATCATTTTCAATTTCTTAAAGACATCATACGAGACCATAATCATACCAAGCACAATCAATCAATTCAAATCAGGTTTTGGTTGTCCAAGAATAAATCTTAAATCTTTCAAGAAACCTACAACACATTCGTAATTGATCGAATTCCTAATCTATACGATTTCAATCTTTCCAAAACCCTAAAGAAAGAGAAAGATCTGTGCCCTTATATATAGATATATATATTAAATAACAGGACGAATTGAACAGGTTAATTCAATAGCAATAATCTCTTAATCAACTTTGAAATCCTAAATAAAAAATTAAATTGCATTGAACCTAATACATGCTTAAAGAAAAAACTTGCCTTTTGACTTAATCCGCTCGCGTTCTGAATCTCGTATTCTTGGTGCTGCAGTGCTTCCTTCGAGTATCTCAGTTTGCTTGGCAAAGGCGGCAAGCATCAGAGCTGAAGATATATATATAGAGAGACTTGCAGAAGAATCCTATTTCAACTGTAATTCAGGAACTTGGATTGCAAGTCAGGAAACTAGTAATTATTTTCCAAATATAACAATAACATATACACCCACGTGTCCATTAAATTTAGAAATATTTTTTAATTAAATTTTATTTTCATAATATAAAGAATCTTTTTAATAAATTCAGAAATCTATCATTTCCTCGAAAAAATTCAATAATATTATAATTTAATTTGAGTTGACGACAACTCAGTGCGGGTTGACTCACCCGAAAAACAGAGAGTTGGCTTGTGGACGAGTTGAACAGTGCAAAGACCATGCAAAAGGGAGAGATGGGGTTTGGTGGAGATGTTCAAATTGACGGTCAAAGTGGTGCTCTTTGTGGGCAAGAGTCTACCATGTTGGAAACGTCTTCGTCGTTTGGTTCTACATCTTCTTCGGTTTCGTTTTCGAACTTGCCGCCCATTAAGCCGAGTCCTTTACAAGAGAACAAGACTAGGTTTCCGTTAGCCGAGTCGACTGCAACGTATTGATTTTAGATTTCTGTGTCTTGTTTTGGTTCGTTGCGTTTATTCTGCTTTGATATCTTCGTCTTCTTGTTTGGTTGATAAGAAAGAGAAGATAGAATAGAAAATATTGAAAACTTATGAAGTAATTGGCTGCTCGAAATGTATGCTTTGACACTACTTCAAATAATGAGTTGGCCTGTAAGCCTGGATGATGGAAAATAAAAGTTGTAAAATCATCATTCATATTAAGAAACTGCAACTTGACTGAGTCTGGACTTATAGTATTCACTTGGTGTCTATTTTGATCTGTTTTAACATTTTGGGTTCATCTATTTTCGTACATTGTCTCTATAACCAAATAGATAATTTTAGTTTTTTTTTTCCTGCATTTCTTAATAGAGTTCTAATTTGTATAATTGATTTTTTTTTTCCTTTTGCCAGTGATATTGCTAGAGTGGCAAGTGCCATTTCTTATCACAGACTGGAACTTACCAAGACCCGAACGTTCAAGTTGCTGCAATGGAAAATAATGATTCTTTCAACCCTTTCTGAATCGTCAGATGCGAAGATCACCGATCCTGTCTTTGAGATGCAGACACATAAAACAGTTCAGATTTCTGGGTATCCAATAAAATTGGATCAGGTGCAGCGACAACAAGCGAAGTTTGTTCACGTGGATACCCATTTTGCATCTCAGATTCCTACCGGTGTTTTTCCTGTTGCGTCTTACTACCCTGTGTACACTTCACTGCCGCATCAGCAGCATTTACAATATCTGCCTCATCAACCATACCCAGTATATGTCATGCCCGTTGGGCAGTCCCAAATTTATAATTCATCTGCTCAATATGGCTCCAAAGACACTTCGCCAGTTATCTCTGGTTGGCCTCCGTTGCATCCAAATTCTACGGTAATCCCTTCTCAAGTATCTTACAAGGATGTGACACCTGCTCCACCGGTACCTGAGTTTACATCACGTGTTTATCGAACAGCGCCAGTGGCAAATACAATCGCCCACGTACCTTATAGTTAAAATAAGCAACACAATGTGTTTGTTTCGCAATGCATAATCAACCTCAGGCAATTCGCGTCTCTTCCCCAGAAACTGCTAATTACAGCAACGAACATGATGATGATCCTGGCCTGGCCCAAATATACAAATCTCAGCCTCCGCCACCCACATTGCCTTCTCCCATGACAAAAGCCACAAGCATATTATAATAAGAGGCTTTGGCACGGTTGCATTTGGACAACGTAAAGCAGCGGTTTAGAACCTCACAGCCGCTGCCGTTCAAAAAATAGCAATTTTTGCGATCTCATATTTTGGAGGCAGCAGGTGTTGTCTGCCTGATAAAAGCAGAGAGTTTGGCCGCTGCCTTTTTTTCGTTCATCGTTCTTTGCCATGTTATTCGAGTTGAACTGTTACTCTAATAGAAGAGAGGTTAGGATGATCGTTAAGGTCTGAGCGTCGAGGAAAGTCAACAACATATTGCGCGGGACTGCACATTGTCAATCATACTTGCATTGCCAAAACGATCATGGTGGAACTTCATTTGGAATTTAGATCATGATTGCAAATTCATGCGTTTTAGTACAGAGAGCCAACAAGCAAAGTTTAGCTTGAAGTTGTACATTGCTGAATGGTATGAACTAGAATCCTCATGCTTCCTCTTGGTTATTCTGTTCGATCTTTACCATTGCTAATAAGATCAAATGAACATTGTTTAAAGAGTGAATTTATTCGGGTCATTTTCTGTTTTATTTGATTCAAAAGGAACCGACTTTGATGTGAAACTATTGAAGAAGAGAGAGACTATTCGTAAAGCAGATGGTACATAAAAACCATTCAAGAAATTAAGTTCTGAAGGAGCGGGAAAAACTGTTACAATATATATTAGCAGGATCCAGAACAGAGGAGCCAAAAGTAAGAAGTTGTGAAGCTATTGATCATCTTTTCCCAGATTCTTCATCGTTCAACAATGAATTAGAATCGCTTGCTGATTGTAGCCCCGTTCTTTCATCTGGTTCGTTTATAATGTCAGACCGCATGGTCTGTTCAGCCTGTGAATTCACGGCACTAGCTGCCTCTGTATTTGCACTCTCTCTCAACTTCCAAAAGTATGCATAAGGTCCCCAGCCTAACAGAGAGATTTGCAGAAGCCTAAGTGACTGACTCTCCTAATTATGAAGGAGACTAACGGAAAGCGATTCAATTAAATCAAATTTCTAATTGACTATAGTTCTACAATCACTTTCTAAAAATCTACACCACGATTTATCAGGGATACATCTTAGAATTGACATAAAATGTGCAAAGTAGCTATTATAAAAACGTTGACGGGCATGACATAAAATGCATGAGGAGTTATATTACATGCTTGGGAGCATACCTTCAACATCATACGGCGGTGGGAAGAACTGCAGATAGCAAAATGTGGCCACCACTAGCCCTGATATAATATATATATATATATATATTAACTGTTTTAAAGTTAAAAAATTTATTCAACAAATGAATGGACAATTAGTTCAATCTTGACAAAAGTTATTAATAAGTAGATGGCACACACCTAGAAGACCTCCAGCAAATACATCCTGCCAATGGTGCCAGTAGTCATCTACTCGAGAAACACCAACAAGAGATGCAGCAAGTAAAGGAAGAAAGACGAGGCACAGCTTTGCAACATGACCTCTGCCATCAAATGCTTGTACTTTTCCAGACAAATAAAGTGATAGGAAAACCAGACCAGCAAATGAAACTGAAAAAGGAATCCAATTAATCCTGAAAGATAACAGGTCTACCATAGAAAATTGAACAAACATAACTCTGCTATTAGCATTCAACTAATCTATTTCCTCCATCTTCTCTTTTCAAAATGTCCTTAAATTGATCACAGAAAAATTGGCTTCTTTACCTTTTCACATGGTATAAACTTTCCTTAGACATACAGCGTAAAAGAACTTACTTGAAGTATGTCCACTTGGAAAACTCTTATGCCCTTCATTTATAACATGTTTCTCACCATGACATATGACATTGTCCAAATGATCATATACCTGATATGCAAAGAGTTATGAAGAGAAAAATTCAAGAATGTGACATGATATGAATCTACAGCAAAAACCAGCAAACAATATGTTCTCAGTTAACAGAAAGCAGGAATCAAAGAATTGCAGTACCAGAGAAGCATACCTCAACTCCATCAGGAAAACAACGCCAAAAGAAGTTTGGTCTGGGCCGACCGACGGTTATTTTTATGGAATCTGTAATAACTGCTGTGACTAGAATAGAGTACAAGAGGCCTGTCCCATTACAAACGTTTCTGTCATCAGTTCAGCTAGTTATGATATCTGCTTCAGCTGTTTTATGTAAAAGAAATTTACAGAAAAAAACTCAATCAAGTCAAAAGACGTTATCACCTAGAATGGCGTGATGAAGATCATATACATCCCTCCTACGGTGGTAGACAATGAGAAATATCACAATGGGCAACAGAATCGAATAGAGCTAATGATCCAGCACAAAGAAGCAACAAAGACCATTATTAATCAACAGTACAATTTTAAAGCTAGGCTTCATTTAGTAACAAAATCACTGGAAACTTACCGGAACAGCCCAAACAGGTACTGTATTACCTTTAAAGGGGTATTTAAGATCAGTCATCATATCTTTCCCAACAAAGCGATAGAATGGATCAATGCCATTGAGGATTATATCAATCACCCCAAGAAGCAAAATTATCAGCCAATCATGCATGTGTGTCTTTGCAACTTTAGCTCCATGGGACTTCAAAGTATGTGGAACATGCTGGACCTCCATCATTCTGTGCTGTGAAATATATATGACTGAAATTTTCAGTTAGACTAATTACGCACCAAACTATTAGCTCCCCGAATATATATACATATACATATATATATATATATATATAGGAATCTGTGTGCTTGGTATAGGTTTTTCTCACAAACATTGGCAAATAAAAAGTTCAAGTTTCACCCATTGACATCTTGATGAAAAATACATTCTATTATCTTCCTTTCTAGATTCATAGAACCTATTTGATTATGAAAATTATCTTAATCTCTTCTTCCGTAGCTGATGATATTACGTCGAATATAATTGTTTCAAAACCCTAATATGACATGAGTATCTGCGTATTTGGAAGTATACATCCAACGATAGACTGATTTGGAAGAGTGCAGTACCACTGGAATTCATGTATACTGATTTTATTTTTCATTAATTCAAATCTTCCTATTATTTAATTTATAGTTTTATCAGTGATCAGTTAAATGTTAATGCCAATTTTTCTAAAATAATTAAAAAGAATGGTCTTGTGCAATCTTGTTTTCCTATCCTCCTGGGCAAAGTTTGTTTGGCAATACTACCTCATTTTTTAATCTTGTTTTCCCTTTTGAACCGGCCGAAGATTATTAAGTTCTCCTAAAATGCTTTATATATTGCAAATTATATTTAGATACTTATGTGATACTTCACCATATGTGATCATTAAACACACACACACACACACACACACACAAATCACATTCAATGCACATCCAATTTAACTTCCTTAAGCAAATTTATAGAAGAACAACAATACCTCTTCGTTATAATGTACAATTAGTGGAAACTCAACCGCCGAGAACCAATGATTACTATTTGCAGAAATCTGCAGCCTCTGGCTCACATCATCCTACATAATCCCAACAAGATGAGTTTAGTAACATAATTAATTTTCAAAAGAAGAAGTGTGTCAGACGTCTACAATTGAATTAGATATATATTCTTTTTGTCAAGAACTGAAAACAATAGTCATCAACATTTGATATAGATATGTGGCTCCTAATGGACATGAACATCTTAAACATTCATACATAACACATGCATATAATGTATTTCAGATATGCTAATTATGATATAAGTAAACTAGAGAGCAAGCATAATGCAAAAGTAAATTCACAATTAGTACAATAACTAAAGAAGTTATTGGTCAGAATAACATCTCCAGTAAATTGAAGTCAAGATACTAAACATATATCAAGAGATTTTCCAAATCCAATTTCCTGAAGCACTGGATTATTACAATTACAATAGAATAACAAAATTACAAACCACCTACCCACAAAAAGGTTAAAATCTATACTGTAGAAGCCCGAAATACGAAACTGAGGCCATATACCTAGTCTAAATTTGCAATACCATTTCTCTCTTTTCCCCAATTTCTCCAAGTTTTAAAAGACTGGTCGCATCAATTCTCAGCTCCAACATGAACAATGTCCAAAAAAATAATAAAAATTTTGGGAAAATACCACCACAATTATGTGCATCTAAATTAAATCTTTTAACGTGATAAAAATCCTCTAATACGTTACAAATTCCGCCAAATTAACATCAAAAAAAAAAAAAACTGAAACCAGAAACTCGCTAACCTGAAAAATGCCCCTCGAATTTCTAAAAAATGAAAGAGAACGCAAATCCCACCAAGGCATTGTTGAATGAATCAAAAAAGAGAGAAACAATAATGCAAATGATAACTGAATTGGTATCAAATAAATCTCAGAAAGTTACTGAAATGCTTATAGGGACCTTCCCGCTGACTAGGTTCACAATATATTTATACACAAACATAAATGGAGAACATTTACTGACAACTATACCGAAAAAGACAAATGAGCATTTAGAAATGCTTTTGTAAAAAGTCATTTTGAGTAAAGCCCTTGGAGCCAATGTTTTTAAGAGTTTTTAGGAATCACTGCCAAACGCACCCGAAATGTTATAAAATACATATAATAAATAATTTCAAACTGTTACTCAAAACATTCAGAATCGCAATCAACATGCAAAAAATTGGCAACAAAATAACATTGACAGCAAGTTGCATTTGAATTTACCAGAAGCTCGTGGGGAAATTTTGGCTTTGCAGCGAAACCGAACTGAAGAGACGATGGAGCCACCCATTTGGAAATTCACTCTGAAAACGATAGATAAAGAGAATATGGCTGTGTCGTTTTGACCGCGTTCCTGTCGATTTGAAAGCCGTGGTCGCCGCTTTCTGGTCAACATGATACGAAGCCTCAGCGACAGCCAGGTTGGAGAAAAATTTTGGGTCATATTTTTACTATTTTTAATATTTAAAAACGTGTTTAATTTAAATTCATGGCGAATTGCGACGAGGGATGATAAATGGTGGTAATAATTAATTAAAAAATTATTAATTAAAGCAATGACGTGGCCATTTCTCATGCATGTTCCTGCCACGTGTTTCTCTGATCTCAATAACCCGCCTCTAAAGCGAGCTTCCAGCCTACAGCTTTTAGTACATTACAGCGTTAAAGACTTAAATTAAGCTGCAGCGAAGTGAACCCCCAGGATCTCGTCGCCGCCGCAGTAATGGAGCCTTCAACGGCGCAGAGTTGCGGCAAGCTCCGGCTTATGTGCAGCTATGGCTGCAACAATCAACGTTGTTCCTTTGCTTCACAAGAAGTCCTGGTCCTACTCCTGTGGTGATACAAGTATCAGCACCGTTCCCGCTATCAGCACAGCCACAATCTCTACCTTTTCAGCCCGCATCGGTGTCGATCTCCAAGTCAGCGACACCTTCCCGCTCAAGTACCAGCGTCCTCTCCACGACCTCGACTCTCTCATCTCTCTTTCTTCGGACGACAACCTCCAGGTTTTTCTCGAAGAGTTCCACCGTCTCTCGTCTTCCCCTACTTCCACCCGCATCATATTATTCTTTTTTCCGATCAAGCAACACAGCTTCTTGACTACTCATTCCGAATTGACGACAACTCAGTGTGGGTTGAATCACCCAAAGACAGAGAGTTCGTTTGTGGACGCGTTGAAGAGTGCAAAGATGATGCAGATGGGGTTTGGTGGAGATGGTCAAATTGACGGTCAAAGTGGGGGTCTTGTGGGCAAAGGTCTATGATGTTGGAAACGACGTCGTCGTTTGGTTCTGCATCTTCTTCGGCTTCCTTATCGAACTTGCCGCCCATTAAGTCCTGTGGTGACGAAAATGTGAGTCCTTTGCTAGAGAACAAGACTAAGTTGCCGTCAGCCGAGTCGACTGCAAGGTATTGATTTTAGATTTCTTTGTCTTGTTTCGATTCCTTGTGTTTATTCTGCTTTGTCATCTTTATCTTTTTGTTTGGCTGATGAGGAAGTGAAGATAGGAGAGAAAATATTGAAAATTCATGAAGTAATTGGTTGCTCTAAATGTATGATTTGACTCTACTTCAGAGAATTAGCTGAACTATAAGCCTGGTTAATGGAAATAAAAATTGTAAAATCTTCATTCATATTAAGAAAGTGCAACTTGAGTGAGTCTAGACTAATAGGATTTACTTTGTGACTATTTAGAACTGTTTTAACATTTGGGCTCATCTATTTTTGTATATTGTTTCTATAAACAAATAGAAAATTTTAGTTGTTTTCTGCAATTCTTAATAGAGTTAAAATATGCATAATTGATCATTTTATTTTTCATTTTCAAGTGATATTACTAGCGTGCAAGTGTCATTTCTCATGCACAGATGAGAACTTACCAAGACCCCAACGATCATGCCGCTGCAATGGAAAATAATGATTCTTTGAACCCTTTTGAATCATCAGATGCAAAGACCACCGATCTTGTCTCTGAGGTGCAGACCTATAAAAACAGTTCAGGTTTCTGGGTATCTGATACTATTGGATCGGGTGCAGACCAAAGGTGCAATTTGTTCACATGGGCACCCATTTTGCATCTCAGAATCCTACTGGTATTTTTCCTGTTGGATCTTACTACCCTGTGTACAATTCACAGCACCATCAGCAGCATCTACAATATCTGCCTAATCAACCATACCCACAATTGGGCAGACCCAAATTTATAATTCATCTGCTCAATATGACTCCAAAGGCACTTCGCCAGTTGTCTCTGTTCGGCCTGCATTGCATCCAAATTCTACGGTAATCCCTTCTCAAGTATCTTACAAGGATGTCACATGTGCTCTGCCAATACCTGAGTTTGCATCACATGTTTATAGAACAACCCCAGTGGCAAATTCACTCGTCCATGTACCTTATAGTGAAAACAAGCAACACAGTGGCAAATTCACTCGTCCATGTACCTTATAGTGAAAACAAGCAACACAGTGTTGCTGTTCCCCAAATGCATAATCAACCTCAGCTAATTGGTGTCGGTTCCCTAGAAACTGTTAATTACAGCAACGAACATGATGATGATCTTGGCCGGGCCCAAATATACAAATCCCACCCTCTGCCACCCACATTGCCTTCGCCTTTGACAAAAGCCACGACAGTATTATAATCAGAGGCTTTGGCACAGTTGCATTTGGACAGCAAAAGGCAGCTGGTTAGAACCTCACAACCGCAATGAGTCTGCTGTTTGAAAATTAGCAATTTTGGCAATTTCTTATTTTGGAGGTTGCAGGTATTGTCTGCCGATAAAAGCAGAGTTTGGCTACTGTTTTTCTTTCTTCGTTGTTCTTTGCTATGTTAATTGAGTTGAAGTGTTTGAGATTATATTGTAAAAGTTCAATAAAGATGTGTGTTTCAAAAGTCAGTTTATAAGTTCATATCTGATTTGTTTATACTATTGCTCTAATAGATTATAGGTTAGGGTGACTGTAAAGGTTTGAGTGTTGAGGAAATCAACCACATGTTGTGCAGGACTGCACATTGGCAATGATACTTACATTGCCAAACTGACTATAGTTAAACTTCATTTGGAAGTTAGATCATGATTGCAAATTGATGCATTTTATGCTTCCTCTTGGTTATTCTATTCAATCTTTCCCATTGCTTATAAGATCAAATCAACATTGTTTAAAGAGCGGCTTTGTTTGGGTTGTTTTCTGTTTTATTTGATTCAAGAGGAACTGAGTTTGATGCGAAATCAAACAAAGAGGACTTTTATATTGAATGGTACTGTTCTTGCAGAGGTTGTAATTGGCATTTGAAAAGAATAGCTTGATGATGGATAGTAGATTCATTTTGCATAAGTTCTTCTTATGACAACATTAATGACTTTTGCTTTCATTGCGAAGGATTTTGTTCCCTCTTCTTTTGTTATTGGGTCTTCTCATATTACCTTTTCAAGAGAGTCATAAACCTAACATTCTTCCACAAACTATTTCTTTTCTTCCTGATGAACCATTTTTTCATCTAATGAATGCAGGGCTTTAGATTCCATGGGACCGCAATGTCTTTGTCATCAATGAAACTTGTATCTCCATGCCTAAGTGCCCTTGAATTTGTTGAAGATAATGCGATATACTTCTTATAAAGCATTTTGGCTTTTTGTTCTTTCCTTTGGTCAGTGCCCTTTTTAAGTTGTACTTTTGGAAGTTCCTCTAGGTTCCTACAATTTGTATCTGAAAATTAGCATATCTGTGGTCATAGGATTGCTGCCAGATGGTAAGTGTGTATCATAGACTGAGATGCTCACAGCAGATTTAGATATGATTAGAAGTGATAGCAAATGAAACTAAAAAAATTTGTCTGGTGAAATTTGGAGGGGAGAGGGCGAAGTCTGATGCAAAACAATGGATGGGTACATGTTACGTAAGCATAGCCAGCTAAGAAACATTTAAAGCTATGTACTTTGCTACCAACTCCTTCCGGTTCATTGAAACAGGCTAACTTCTCAGATCATTTGATGTGCTGATGCATCATCCCTTATTTCAAAGTTCTATTTATATCTATTTTCTTCTTATTGAGCAAATTTGGGTTCTTCTTCTGGCATGAGTTGTTGTTTAGTGGATGTTATCGCTCTGCTTAAACTATCACAGACATGCTTCAGTGACGGTCTCTTATTTGGACTCTTATGGATGCAGTCAAGGGCGATTTTCAGCACAGCAACTATCTCATCTTCCTTGTCTAGATGATGAGCTAAGAAGCGATCCAAGACATCAGTCATTGGCTTCTTATCCTCAAGGACGAGCTGTATCCATTGAACTAGGTTCATTTCCACTGAACCAATCTGAATCACTGGCAACTTCCCAGAAATCATCTCTAGTAAAATCACTCCGTACGAGTATACATCCCATTTCTGTGATGGCTTTCTGACTTTTGAGGCTTCGGGAGCTTGATAATAGGACCTGCTCATGGTTGAGTTTACCATTGTGAACTCGTACGGAGAACTCTGTTGTGGCGTTCCGGTCGTTGATTGTTCCCATGGGACTTCAAGGGACTTTTCAGCTATATCAGCAAGGCGACCCAATCCAAAGTCAGAGATGTGAGGCTCCATATTTGGCCCAAGCAGGATGTTGCTAGGCCTCAAATGTCCATGGACATTTTCTGGACTGTATTCATGTAGGAAAGCTAAGTCTCTCGCTATTCCTTTCATGATTCAGAGTCGAACAGGACAAGAAAGAGGTCTGTAGGATATCATTCCAGCTTTCCCTGATTAAGTTTTAAGAATCAGAACTATTAGTGCTATCAACACTTGTGATTTACATGGAAAACCTTTGATGAGAAATATATATGAGAATCAAAGAAGAAAGCATCAACTATCAAACTGACATTGCTATGGTAAGAGAAAAATATTACCATGAATTGCGGTGGCAAGGTTGCCATTGGGTATGTAATCATAGATGAGTAGTTTCTCGTTGACAGACCAGAAATAAGCTCGGAGGCCAACTATATTTGGATGCCTCATCTTTCCACTTGCTTCTACTTCAGTTTGGAACTCCTTGAACCTTTGCCAACCTCCCTGTCCCAACCTTCTAACTGCCACGGCTGCTCCATTGTTGAGTACAACTTTATATACAATCCTGATCGTACTCTTTCCCAGAAGAAAAGCCGATGCTTTCAAAAGCTGCTCAAGATCAAAATCAACCTCCGTGTCTAATGGCACAAATTCATACTGTTCCACAATTTCTGACACGGTGTCTGAGTCATTTCTTGCAAAGCAGAAAAATTCCTTTTTAATCATCAGTTTCTCTTCAAAACGACAGCGACCAACATTTTCGCCCCACTTACAACCAGCAGCCCTCTTGTACCGATAATAAAACAACAACCCAGTGATGCAGATTCCCAGCACAATGGCAACAGCAGATGTTGTTAGCACTGCCCGGGAAGTTGAGTGATGAACTTTACCTGAATTATGAGATGCATCATAAGGTAAAGGCTTGGAATATGGTTGATCTGAAGTGCCCGGAGGACATGAAACTTTCAGAGGAGGTCCGCAGAGCGAAGGGTTTCCAATGAAAGCAGTTGGTCCTAAACTCAGTACAGCAGCGTTTTGAGGTATGATACCAGTTAGATTGTTATAGCTTAGGTCTATGTAAACTTTCTCTGGAAGGCTTCCCAGGCTGGCTGGAACAGAGGCAGTGAAGAGTTGTGAGACAAAGCAAGAGTACCTTTCAAGCTTGATAAGTTGCTGATGTCCTTGGGGATCAGACCGCTTAAGTTTTTGAAGGAAAGGTCAAGTATCTGAAGTGCAATTAATTTAGTTCCAAAACCATCTGGGAGAGTGCCTGTAAAACTGTTTTGATTAAGGATCAGCGCCTTTAATCTCTTGCATTGGACTATGGATGAAGTTATCAAGCCACTGAATGAATTCTGCGAAATATCTAAAACTTGTAGATGCTTGAGGTTCCCTATCTGAATAGGAACAGGACCAGAAAATGAATTTCCTGAAAGGACCAAGCTTTGTAGGTTCGATGCATTGAAGAGCTAGACTGGCAAACTTCCAGTGAAATTGTTATTGCTGAGATTAACCCCGCAAAGCGCAGAGAGGTTTCCGATATCTGGAGGAAGAACACCAGAGAATTTCTTGTTTGGAATGTGGAGAGAGAAGACTTTTCCTTCTCTGCATGTAACTTCATCCCATGAACATGGATTCTTGTCTGAACTGTTCCAATTGTTTAGACAGCCTTCCGGGAAGTTATCTACAGTTTGTTTGAAGGACAGAAGCGCCAATCCTTCATCATTTACCGAACTCACGAGAGCAATGTAGTGACATATGAAAAAAAAACGAAGAAAACATATGGTAAAACCATCTCTACAAAAAGCTGCTGAAGCAATCCAAAACCAGAAAAGGCTTACGTTGGGATCAGCTTTTGTGCCAAGGAAAGTTAGCAGTGAAAAGGGGTTGTAATGGTTCTCTTAGCCGGGGCTTTGATTGACTTTATATAAAAGCAGCTGTTTGTTAGTTGAAAGTGTTGACTGGGTTAACACAGCTCATGCAAAGTGTATGGCAACTTTTAGACTACGACATTTTGAGAAAGTTCTCTCGGAAGTTGTGATTTCCAGAGATGTTTACACAGAATACATGAACAATGTTCCAGCAGTTCAATGATGGCCATTCTTGAGAAATTGAGCAGTTGATCCAAAACATATGTACTTCATTACAATCATAGGTCCTTTAATTAAAAGCGAACTGAAATTTGAAACATTTATTTGGCATGCTTTAGCACTTAGCAAACAATGACTTCTGTCTCAATGTCCCTACACAAAATCACCCTAATTAATAGTTATTATTGTAAAGTATATACTGTGACTATGCATTGTTTTGTTGTCAGTATTGTATGCCAACAATCAAACTTGGGTGGCAGCAGAGATAGTGAGATGTCATTTGATGAGATGAGATGAGATGGTTGACATATTGAGGACAAGCTTCAAAATTGTTGTTGTAGCGTGATTTGAGGCGATGATTGCTGCATAAAGATGCCGATGAAAGTGCAATAATATTTTGTATAGAAGGGACGGTTTGACAAACCAGTCATGCCTCTACAGTCCATGCAACAATCAACTAAATTGACTGTGCTTGAGCTGCCTCTACGGACTTTACTAAAGATGGCAAATTTTCCATGGTTTTGGGACTACGTGGGGACTAGGGGAAGAATTCAAGTGAATTTATGAAAAATGGGAAGAAGAATTTGGAGAAATTAATTCCCAATTTACTAATGGGATTGGAATTGGTTCAATTTTTCATGCACCAGCTTTGCCTCATTCTCTTTTAAAATACAATATAATTATTTTATAAGTTATAAATTAAAATTTTTATATTTAAGTATAATTTTATATTATACTTGTTAAAATATACATTATAATTAAATATAATTAATAAAAAAAAACTAATTAATATTGTAAAAATAAAATATATAAATAAAATTTTAAAAAATCTTAAACTTGTTAATTCCTAATCCGACTAGATATAGAACAGTATAAAAATAGTAAAACTTTCCGGATCATTAATGTTATTATTGGTGAGTTTGTTTCTATTATAAAATTCGGATTCAAGTTTAAGTTTTTTTACAAAAATTAAATGCTATATATATCATAAAGATTCAAAGGAGATAAATTTAAAATATTATTTTAATTTTAATCATTTTTAACTATTCATACAATAGCATCTCCATTATTTGAGTAATAAATTAATTTTTTTTGGTATTATAAGAGTAAAATATCAATCTTATGTACTTTTAATGAGGTGAATTAAAGAAAACGGAGGAGTTAATAAGGAAATAAGTAGTAGTATTGTAGCATTATATAAAATTAGAATTCAAGACAGTAGTTATTTTATTATTTTATTATGAATATTAATTATTAAATAGTATTATGTGATTATTTTAATTTTATTTAAAGATATTATTTTAATATCTTATAATAATTATTTTTATTTAAAATAATATTAAAATATGTTCATGATATTTTTTAAAAATTAATAAAATTATTATATTATTAAAATTAATTTATAAAATAAAAAAAAAATTATACAGAGATGAAGAACCCATTTCCCATATGGGAATTCTCTATTTCCACTCCATGAATTTATTGGAAAATAAGAGCTAAATTACAAAACAAAAAGAGAAATGGAATATGCCTCTCTGTCCCCCACCCCCTCCTATTGCCACCCTTAATCTTTACCGTGGTCCTTACATTGAAATTAAAAGGGGGCAGACCAATTATCTCAAAAAATGTGGATTTGGGAGCTATGGAGTTAGTTGAACGTGGATTTGGGGCTAGAGTTAAAGATCACTAACCAAAATTAAAAAAAAAATAAAATTTTTAATCGTTAATTAAATTAAACATAGAGAAGCAGAAGTTTTACGGTAGTTTTGTTTAGTTGTTGAGAATTCATAATAAATGTTCTTCGGACCATGATGCCTTTGACTCCATTAATACTGCATGGAATAGATGGAGTCAACATTGTAATATTACATGTCCACAATAAACAAAAAGCTTCATAATCATGCTAAAACAAGGGAGAAACCTATCAAAGATTATATAGATGCAATTGTTGTGTGATTCTTAAGTATTATCAGAACATTCCTCATTCATTTATGTAACTTTCTCAAGTCTCAACCCACAAATACATTTGTGTATGAGCACAAATTCAGTTCTCTCAATTACTATACATGAATGCCCCCACACAATCTGACAGTCAAGCCAGAGTTTCAAGTTTCCAAATTTGTCAGGAGTTTGGACTACTGAACCTTGGAAGACAAACATTTACTATGCAAAAATCAACTGGATTCCTAGCTTCCAATGCTTCAGACATTTTTCATGACCAAAGAGCTCATAGAGAAGAGTGGGAATACCCATCATGATCCTAGTCAATTTTTTTGCCACTGAGAAGTTTGGTGAAATTTGGCATCACTCATTTTTTTTTCTTGATGGCTAAGGAAGATGATCGTTTCATCCTTGTTGCCGGGGATGCAAATTTTTGGTGCTTTGCTTGTCTTGATGCTGTCAGATAACCAATGCCTTTCATGGATTTTCTAGCCAATCCTGGTTGTAAGTTTTCTCCTTCAGCTGTTCTTTCGGATGTCTGTCTCCAGTTCTTCAATTCTCCCTCTCCACTTCTTTTTGTGGAATGTAACCTCTCTGTTTTAAAGATCTCTTTCTCTTCTTCCACCCTTGTCTCTCCGATTTCCTTGTGAGCCATTTCGATTTTCATCAGTATTTCCTTTTCACTGGCCTTTAAAGCCTCAATCCATGCTTGAGCTGCAGCTAACTTCTTATATGCAAGCTCTTCGGCACCAGCTGCACGTCCAGTTAAATATTCGCACTCGAACTTTGAAATGGTAATTGAAGAACTGTGCTGTGATGCAGAGGCTCTAGTTTGCTTTGTATTTTCAATAAGAGATTTTAGATTCTCAAAAGCCAAAGCTTCTGACGATCTAACTGCACTGAGCTCTTGCATTGTAGCCTGTACCATTTCCTCAGTTATGTCAATTTCAGAGTTAGTTTTCTGAATTTCTTCTTTGATCTTTGCATTTTCTTCAGTAATGAGCTCCTTCTCTTTCTTTGCATCCTCAGCTTCCACCTTTAACTGTTCCAGAGTTTGGGATAGATTACTGGCAATTCCTTTAGACATTTCCTCAGTGGCAGATACAGCTTCCAACCTGGCTTTTGCTCTAAGCAGCTTGGAATTGAGATTTTGAACAGTTAAGTCTGACTTCTTCTCCGCTTTCCTTAACCGAGCTGTTTCTTCTCTGGCATGCATCAGCTCATTTCTTATGACATCCATCGAAGACATGAACTGAAAACCTTTTTCTTTGATTGAAGCCAACTCTTTCTTTGCTGCTTCTAATTCTTCTGTGACTGATTGTAACAGAGTCGAACATTCCCATTCCTTTCCTCTTTGGAAAATGCTCTCTGTATGCTTCAAACTATCATTTCCTTGGACCCTCTTTTCCATGTCTTTAACATTCTTTAGCTCAGTTTGCAGCAAATTAACATCATACAGTGTGACTGCCAGTTTGTTTTCAAGCTCTTTATAGTTATCAATCTCTTCAATCATGTCTTTCATTTTCTTATTTGTATCCTCCATTGTATATGAGAATCCATTGGCTTCTTTTTCTCTTTGAGCTTCAATCTCACCATGCTCTTTCAAGGCCTCAATTTTTGCCAACTCAACTAACACTTGTTCTTCATTGACTTCCTCATTCTCCTTCCTAAAGGCTTCCACAGAGCTCGAATTAGACCACATTTTCAAGCTTGAAGTCTCAGTCTCCTTCCCGGCCCGTGTTTTCTCTTCCAAAACAGAAGCCACATCAAGCTTAAGTTTACTCAATTCCTGTTTCACTGACTCCAATTCTCTCGTCACTTCTGCATGCTGATAACTCTTCATACTCCTCACAGGCAATGCATTTTCTCCAACCGCACCCGATTTTTTCAGCGTTTCAACATCTCTCATCCTTGCTTCTACCTTTGAATTCGATTCCTCAATTCGTGAAGCAAGATCTTTTACCGTCTTTCTGTCCATATAAAGCTCAGAATCTGCTTGAGTTTTCGTCGACTCTGCAGCTCTTCTACTCTTTCTGTATCTACCAATATCTCTCCTTGCCATACGGAGCTCTCTTGCTCTTGAAGAGGATTCCTAAAATAGACGGAGAAATCATTAATGAATAATAAGTAATAGTAATAAAAATACGCTTTGTCATTGTTCTTGGTATCATACCTCTGGTAAGTCCATCTGGGATTTCTTCTGTGGTGGACTACCATCAGGAATCCTTTCTCGAAACATACCAATGGCTGCTTTCACTGACCCAGTTTTTCTTTTGTAATCAAACTCTCTTCTATCCATACCAAACCTATTCCACACTCAAGCATGCGCCACAAAAAATAAAAAAATAAAAATATAAACCAAGCCAGGGAGAGGCAAAATTGAGAACTTGAATCCGGATATGCTTCTACATAACAATATACAGGTACAGATGTAATTCTAATATAAACATGCAACAAGTTTCAACAGGCAAAAACAGTTATTTTCTGTTTCTAATCAAGCAAGATAAATCACTTCAGCATTGTAGAAACAGCTAGAAAAGCATGAGATTCAGAGACATACCCAAATTATCTTTTTCTTTGTAAGCTAAAAAGATTGTGCTGTGTCACAGAGGTCGTTATATCCAATCCCAAAATCAAAGAATATAAGTTAAAACTGGCAGTGGAAGAAAGAAAGAATGAAGCTGTGATTATGGTTGGCACGTATTGAATGAATCGCCAGCCATCAAATATTCTCTTCTCGGCATGATCAAATTATTGTTTTGTTAAGAAAATTAATGTTTATGAATGTTCTTTGGACCAAATGGTTGACCTCTTTTAAGTATAAGCACCTTGGCTTCAAATTCTTTCGGCCTAGTTAAGCTAAGGGAGAGAAAATTTTGATGGCAAGAAAATTTGTTGGCGGGGATTTTTATGATATACCTTTCCGTAATTTTATTTTGTAATTAAATTTTATAAAATAATACACTTACTTCTTTTTTAATATTAAATTAATTAATTAAAGATAAATATATTTTAATTTATTTATTCTTTATAAATAATTTTATACATTAACTTAATTTTTAAAACTTAGTAAATATATTTTATAAAATAAATAAAATAGTATTTTATTTTAAAAATTTTAACTATATATATATATATATATTAAGTTTTTAATAAATTAATATAAAATTACTTACTATTTTATGTAAGATTCATAATTTATATTAAAAATAATTTTATTATATAAATTTTTAAATGGTGTTAATTAATAATATTTATTTTAATTTAATTAAAATTTTATAATACTAAAATTTTAGAATAAAAATTAATACTTTATATAAAAAAAATAAAAAAATTAAATAAAAATAAATAAATTAAAATTTTAATTATAAAAAATAATTAAATTAAGAATATTCTTATTTTTTAATTTATTAATTTTAAATTATAAAATAAATATATTTTTTATAAAATTTATTATAAAATAAAATTTTTTTCGAATATCACAAAGGGTAGCCCCTCCAATTGGTAGTGACAATTCGTTAAAGCAAACGTTGTATAATTAAGCTGCATTTACCAGACATCAAAGGCCAGTAAGCAACCGCGTCTTTCCGTGCTCATCCACAGGAGCGGCAACGCCTTGGTCGTATGATTAAATTAAGAGTTGGGTTGGCAAATGTATGATGAGGTTGACGTATTGCTTGAACTTGTAACCAAACAATATAATACATGAACTCTTACCTTCACAGCCGCTTAAAAAAAGTTTATCCTCGTGCAAGGTCACGTGGCCTTTGTGCCAAAAAAACAAGTGCCAACTGTACAAAAATCCTCATTGTTTTTACGAGGGGTTGACCGTTGACATTTAAACAGTGTTCCAAATTTCGATGCACTTCCATATCCAGCAAAGTCCAAAATCCAGATCTTAACTGCTTCCGGATCTGGTCCGTCCAATTTTCCTGTCATCTGATCAACGGTTAATTTCCAAAGAGTACGATTTCTCCGTAATGTTGGTAACAGAGAATCACCGCTCCATTTCATTCAGCGAAATAGGCTTGAGAGGAAGAGGCCCTATGCATGACATTTAAGTCAGTTGGATTGTAATTTCCTCTTTCATTTGATTTGATTCGGTGCCATTCGAATGTGACTAGTATCAGTTGTAGTAACGAAGGGTGAAAGACCATGGATGTGGAGAGATCTTCGCTGTGCAATTGCGTTGTGAATTTCTTGCTCGAAGAAAAGTACCTGTTGACGGCATTCGAACTGTTACAAGAGCTTCTTGACGATGGCAGAGACGCTCAGGCTATTCGCCTCAAGGAGTTCTTCTCCGATCCCTCTCAGTTCCCATCCAATCTCATCTCTCGCTTCAATTCTCTCCGAGGTCCACCAATTTCTCTCCACATGTCTCTGTCCATGCTGTTATGCTTGCTTCATCTTCAAATCGAGGGATCTAAATTTAAAATTCTTATCAAATCAATCACATTGACAATTTTGACTGTAGATTAAGAAAAAAATATGAT
This sequence comes from Swietenia macrophylla, assembly GCA_032401905.1. Taxonomy (NCBI): domain Eukaryota; kingdom Viridiplantae; phylum Streptophyta; class Magnoliopsida; order Sapindales; family Meliaceae; genus Swietenia; species Swietenia macrophylla. The sequence goes on from CP135577.1 coordinate 1,945,039, forward strand.
GAGAATCATTTGTTTTGCTTTTGATGCGAACAACAATCAATTTGGCAACCTAGATGCTGTCTTTCGATTGTTGAGGAAGCACAAAGATGTTTTCGATCTAAAATGCTTGATTTATTTTAGCCTGTGAAACTTATGTGAACCATTTAAAGAATTGAATCAATATTTGAATCATAACAAGATGTTACATCACATTGCCATCATTTTATTTTTTTTTGAAATGAGAACTATTGTAGATTCTTTGAAACTGTAGAATTGGAAGGAATGTTATTCAGTGACAAATATAATGGTAATTGGCACAATTTCATTTCTTTGAAGAACAAGATAAGTGATGAATACTCATTGAAATGAAAAGTGCTACATGTTACTTTGTCAAAATGAAAAATGTGAAAAATAAAAATAAAGGATCCTGTGATCTCTTAGAATTTTGTCAATTTAAACTAAATTTTCTTATATCTATTATTATCAGATATGAACACAGGAAAGCAAGTGTATTATTATTAGGAGTGACAACTTGAATGGGAAATTCAACTTCATTTTTATGTTGTTTCCTTACCCATTGCATGATTGGTAGCAGCTATATGGTGGAAGAATTGCATGCCACAGACTGTTAATGCAGTGAAAAAGGCTGATTCAGAGTCAAAAGCATTGTTTTTGGGTTTTCAATATTCAATAACCAAAAAAGTTTGGATAAGGCAGAATACACTTGGGTCAAATAACACATGTAATATAAATTTCTGATTTTTTTTTGTTATTGTTTGTTGCTTATGTTTGTGAAATTTTAATGACATTCATGGGAGCAAATGATGAAATGATTGAGATAAATACTAATGCATTTTCTAGAAAGTATCACCTGCAAAAGAAATATGAAGGAAATGCTTGATATAGATGATGGTTCGATGAAGTACTTAATTTCTTGTTTGACATAGTTAATGCTCTCTCTATTCACAACTGCAGGGGAGGGGATTATTACAACTTGATCTTGAGAATTTGGTTATTATTATGAAATAAAAAAAAAAAAAAAAAAACAGAGCCTGAGCTTTGGAGCTGATCTGTTTCACTCGCTAACATGGCAGATTTTAAAAATATCTGATGTGGTCTGTCTTTCACCTTTGAATTATTGATTTCTCAGTGATTGGTTGTATTATCAAAATATCTGTAGTTGATTATAGTTTTTGATGCTCTATTTTGCTGAACTACTGATCAAAACTTGATGATTTGAACCTTTTTTTTTCTTTATTCTATTTGATGGTTCTTACAGTTTGATATGTGACTTAATTTTCATTTAATATTTATTGAAAATATAACTCATACTCTAGTTGCCCCTTTAATTATTTCAATTGCAGTTGCTGATCCTCAAAGTTTACTAGAAGAGAAAGAAGCTCTAGAAGAGAAATTAGCAATTAGTGAGTATGAACTTCGTTTAGCCCGAGAGGACATTACAAAATTAAAGGCTGAATTGAAGAAGAAAACAGATTTGCCACTGGAAAATCTAAATGGTAATTCTTTTTTGTTTCTTCTTTGTATCTGGAGTGATGAAAGTTTATATGTTTCACCTTTTGGACGGCACTGACACATTTTCGCGTGTGTTGTCTTGTTAATTGTGGATTTGTCCTTCATGGTCACTTCACTTGTTGAAAAATGTTCATGCCATATAGTTCTCAAATACCTAAAACCACCAAGTGCTCAAGATATTTACCAAAAAAATCTACAACTGCATGATTAGCACATTTATATATTAAAATAGGATACTTCCTTAATCTTTTTAAAATCTGTCAGAAATTGACACCTATGCCTGTTTTGACCCTGTCTTGTACAGGAATATAGTTATCCACCCTTCAGGCTAAACATCGTATAATTGTTGAATTCTGACTCTGTCTTTCTGTCATTATTCATAACCAAAGATTTAAATATAAATAACAGTGTTCCCCAGGATTTGGCCTATACACATTATGCTTCTGCAGTAGCCAGCACTATGCTTCAGCTTTCTGTGAATTAAGTTTTCATATTTGGATGCATTTGCAGAGTTGAATGCAGATAATCATGTAAATCAGGGAACCAAATTTCAACGACAGAAAAGAGATGTTTCCTTCTATGATTTGGGCCCTTTGAAGGATAATGAACGTAAAGATCTTAATTGCGCTGTAAAGGAATATTTGCTTATGGCAGGGTATCGGCTAACTGCAATGACATTTTATGAAGAGGTAAGTGGAACTTCAAATGTGTGCACTCTCTCTCTCTCTCTTCATTCCTCGTTTCAACCAGTAATAGATGGAAGCTATGAAAATTGTTTCTGTGACATTCGCAGCCTCTGGTTTTAATGCTAGTACAATTGGATAAATCATGGTACAATCCATATTAAACTAAAGGAAAGTTAAGAATATGACTTTTCTGTGTTGATTACTAAAATTCCCTGAGTAAGCTGCTTATAGTTATAGAATATTTGCTTTATAAAATGTTTATGGTGTATTAGAATGTGTAGAAAATCTGCTCCAGCTCTGAAATTTCATTGAGGGAGTGTATTATGTTTGACATGGTTCTTCAGATATTAATTTCTTATTAATTTGTTGAATATAATTTATTATTTTTTGATTATTGGAAGCTATTTTTTTAATGATAGATGTAAAGTTTTGGGCTATTTACTCAACAAAATAAAAGTTCAGGAAAACTTGTATGAGATGATATAGTTATATTTATCTGTCATGCTGAGAGCTGAATTGGACAATTGTATATTTATTTCTCTCAACATGTTATAGACCCTTAAGAGGTATAAAATCTTCCAATCAGGTGAATGTGTGTCCTTTGCTTTATATGCATAGCTAATCGTAAAACACGATCTTATTTTGTTAATACACTCTTGCCTCAGGTTGCGGACCAGAACTTAGATGTATGGCAGAACACGCCTGCATGCGTACCAGATGCCTTACGCCATTACTATTATCAATATCTTTCTTCCACTACAGAAGCTGCCGAGGTATATTCTCAGACACAAGTGGGATAGGCAAGTTGCTATTTAAATTTCCATAAAAGGGTAATGGTGATTTTGTATTTTCATGTTAATGCCTTGTTGTGCTCCACTGGGCTTAATGGAAAGTGCACTTTCTTTGCCCCATATTCTCTTTCTAGCAGATGGTGTAGTGTGTCTGGGTTCTGTTTTGCCTTAAGTCGATGCATGTTGCGGACAGAAATGGCATTATTAGTATTGGATTACCTTCAACTACTTATGGTGATTTATAAATGTTTAATAGCCTTATTGTTGTTAGTCTTTTGAGGATGGGACAGTTTTGATTGATGACTCTTTAAACTTTTGCTTTTGAGGATTCTTCGGTGGTATCGCATGGGTTTGTGCTTGGAGCTTATTAATGTCAGAATTTCATTCGTCTTAAGTCTCAACCATGTCTCTCAACAAGAAAGTTGTTGTAAATGTATCTGTTTGTTATAGATGATTGTTTGCCAACTTGTGCATTACTGTCAGATGTAAAGTTCTTCTAGTTCGTTTCATGTTTTTGTTTTGCGACTTATGTCTTTTGTGATATTTGCAGAAACTTGTTTGACTGTTGAAAACAATTCTGGGGTGATCATTCCTAAACTTGATAATACTTTCCATTTTTCTGAAGCTTGCGACCATTTTACTGGATAATAACCTAAATATGCAATTATGCTCCAAATGGACATTTGATCATTTGAATAGTGAATTAATTATGCCTTTATTTCGTTACTTAAATGAGTATTTTGCCACTGTCTGCATAGTTTTCTCTTCGGTACTTCTCCGTAACTTTGATATTAATTGATGATCAATCTCTATATTATCTTGTCAGAGTAAATGTTCTTAGAAATTCAAGACTTGTAGCTTCGACAACTGATATGCCGTAATGTATTCTCTGATTTGGGCAGTGCATTGACCCTAATGTAAATACTGCTTATGCTGCAGGAGAAAATTTCCATGCTTCGACAAAATGAGTCCTTATTAAAAACAAATGAGAGCTTGAAACATGAAAAAGAAAGCTTGTTGAAAACCAAAGAGATTTCTGATGGTCAAATAAGTGTGTTAACCAAATCTTTAGAAGCCCTTCATAAGGATCTTAAAGACAGGGAAAATTCGGTAGTGCCCTCTTACTATATTGCATTTTGTATACCAGCTGCCATTTGATAATAAGTATGGATATGTACACTGACAATCACACATTTTCAGATTCAAAATTTGAGGCAGACAACGGAGCACCAACGAAAGGAACTTAATGATTGCAGAGCTGAAATTACTGCACTCAAAATGCACATTGAAGGATTTCGTTCTGGGAGGAATTCAGTTGCTACTGATGTTGATGTTACCCAATCCCAGCCCTTGGAAAAATATGAGGAAGAGATAAAATCCTTGCAGATGGAAATAGAAAGATTGAAGGACAAAAGCAGAAATGCTCTTGACCCTGTAGGTTCTGTATATTCCGAATCTATGCAGACAGAAGAGAAAGTAGTTGAAGTAGATGAAGATAAAACAGCACTATCTCATCCAGTTAATGCAATGGAAGTGGCAAATAGTGAAGATGCTCAACCCTTGTCTACTCAAACGCTTGATAATAACATGGTTAAACAACCTGAGGAAGTTTCACAAGGGGTGTCAACAATTCCTTCAAATGAAAATTTTGCTTCTGAAAACAGTGAAAATGTCCCCAAACAAAATGATGAAACCCCATCAGCAGATAGTGAGCTACCACTAAAATCAGACAATACAAGTGTTGAAGACAAAACGGCAAGTTTATTTTCTTTCTATTCTCTCTACTATATCCACACATTCAGGGTCAGACCTTGCCTTCCCTACCCTTCCCTTCCCTTCCATTCCCATTCTCTTAATCCTTTTGTATTCTTTTGCTGGCTTGTTTTCTCAATGCTGGTATGGTTTTTTTCATTATATCTTAAATATAGCTATTATTTGGCAGGGTTCAGGAACTATTCAGATCCTTGCAGATGCCTTGCCCAAGATTGTTCCTTATGTTTTGATAAACCATCGGGAGGTTTGCTTTGGTCTAATCTATTTTTATACTAGGATCAATATCTGGATCTCTTTTTTGGGGTGAGGTTTTTTATGCTTGATCTTATTAGTTAAACCACAGGAACTGCTTCCCCTGATAATGTGTGCGATAGAGCGCCATCCAGAGAGCAGCACACGGGATTCATTGACCCATACTCTGTTCAATTTGATTAAACGTCCAGACGAACAACAGCGAAGAATTATAATGGATGTAGGTTACTTCTTGAAGTATTGCAGTTTATTAGTTAATTCGTTTCTTTGACTATAATCCTTCATCATTTTGGTTTCTTTGCAGGCATGTGTTACCCTTGCTAGGAACGTTGGAGAGATGAGAACAGAAATGGAATTGCTCCCTCAGTGCTGGGAACAAGTAAGAAGTTGTCTTCAATTTTCTGGGACCTCCTCACTTCCTGAATGTTTCTTGTTTTTCTGAAAATTTGGTTTTTATGTTCTAATGTCATGGATTCAGATAAATCACATGTATGAAGAGCGTCGGTTGTTAGTTGCACAATCATGTGGAGAACTTGCAGAATTTGTCCGACCGGAGATTCGTGATTCTCTTATTTTGTCCATTGTGCAACAACTGATAGAAGATTCAGCTACTGTGGTCCGAGAGGCTGCTGCTCGTAATTTGGCAATGCTGCTTCCACTCTTTCCAAACATGGATAAATATTTCAAGGTCAGCCTCACTAAATATGCTTCGAGGCAATCATGGCGAAGAATTCTGACTTGACAGTTTGGCTACAATGTAAGCTCTAGAACAGGTCGATGACACATGGTCTAGGGACTGGAGCCTTTTCCCCTTTACCCTGATATGATGACTTACAAGAAAATAAACAAAAAACATAAAGAAAATGTAAAGCTTCTACAATGTCTCATTCTGTTTGTTTACAGATAGAGGATTTGCTGTTTCAATTGGTCTGTGATCCTTCCGGAGTGGTGGTGGAAACTACACTTAAAGAACTACTTCCTGCTGTAATAAAGTGGGGGAACAAAGTGGACCATATTTTGAGAGTGTTACTTTCTTATATCTTGAGCTCTGCTCAGGTATGCTTGTTTGTTGCCACTGAATGGTCTTTTGTGACTAAATATTCTGTTGCTGGTTGATGAAGCTTTTTCATTTATCACTTCAACTCTTCAAATATTTGCAGCGCGGTCCACCTCTTTCTGGAGTTGAGGGATCTGTGGAGTCACATCTTCATGTTTTAGGGGAACGAGAACGCTGGAACATTGAAGTTTTGCTGAGAATGCTGGTAGAACTACTTCCTTTTACATGGCAGAATGCAATTGAAACATGCCCATTTTCTTCAGTTTCAGTGTTGAAGGAAGAAGTTTTTCCTAGCTCCTTGCTTGAATTGTATGCAGGGTAAGCTTTGCTTTACGTTTTCTGCTTTCTTTTCCTAATTGCGATGTTTCCTGTTGAAACAGTTCTTTGATGATTGAAGACAAAATTACCACACTAAATGCGTGTTTGTGGTTATATTCTCTTCTACGATATTCTCTTCTAAGTGATATTTATATCTGGCTAGGGGACATATTGAATGGCCGGCATTTGAGTGGATGCATGTTGATTGCTTTCCTGATCTGATACAGCTGGCCTGCTTGTTGCCTCAGAAAGAAGATAATTTAAGAAACCAAATTACTAAGGTAGATCTGTCTGATTTCACATTTATTCTTTATGTTGTTCTTATCTTTACTTTGTGGCCTTGAGATTGAGAATTGCTCTTCCATTTTGTGGCTAATTTAGATTACAATGTTACAGTTTTTGTTGGCTGTATCTGAACAATTTGGAGATTCTTACCTAACACACATAATGCTGCCTGTATTTATGGTAGCAGTTGGGGATAATGCCGATTTGACATTTTTCCCATCTACCATTCATTCAAGAATAAAAGGTGCTGGATACTTGATTCTTTTGTGGAACCCCTCTAGGTCATGGTATAATGTATGATTGTTGCTTGATTGCAGGTCTGAAACCAAGAACTGCTGTGGCTGAGAGACTTGCTACTATGTGCGTCCTGCCAGTTCTGTTGGCAGGTGTTTTAGGTGCTCCCAGCAAGCATGAACAATTAGCAGACTATTTGAGAAAGTTGTTAGTTGAAGACTCCACAAAGGAGAATTATGGAGTGAAGTACAATGCTGAGATCGTTAATGCTGTCCGCTTCCTTTGGTTTGTTTATTGGACAACACTTTTCTGTCAAATTATTTGCAATTTTCTTTTGACTTATGTGTATCTTCTATATTGCAGCACAATTGAAAAACATCATTCTATGGTATTCAATATTTTATGGGAAATGGTTGTCAGCTCCAACATGGATATGAAAATCAATGCTGCCAATCTGTTGAAAGTTATTGTAAGTTAGATTGCCAATGGAATTGTTGTTGCTAGTTACCACTAACACGAAATTTTAAAACTATTAAACTTCATCCATTGTGTAGGTACCAAATATCGATGCAAAAGTTGCTTCTTCTCAGGTTTTGCCTGCCTTAGTTACTCTTGGCTCTGACCAAAACCTGAATGTGAAGTATGCAAGCATAGAAGCATTTGGAGCTGTGGCACAACATTTTAAAAATGACATGGTATAGAACTTTTGTTATTGTCTCAGGTGTTTGAAATCTTGATGAGCATTTTCCATACATTGCACTAAATAAATTTTGATACTGTAGATTGTTGATAAGATACGTGTTCAAATGGATGCTTTTCTTGAAGATGGATCCCATGAAGCTACTATTGCAGTAGTCCGTGCATTGGCAGTGGCAGTACCGCATACAACGGATAGACTTAGAGATTATATCCTAAATCTTCTTCCTGAAGCAGTTTTTTATTAACCTTTTTACTTGAATTAGTGGAACATTTGCATTGTGTTTAACCATTTTAACACTATACCATCCTTCTGGCATGAATGTCAATGGGTAAAGATTTTTTCTCCTTAGCGTTATATACATCTGTTATCCAAGATTTTCCAACTTTCAGCCGTGCCAAGTTCTTCAAGTGATGTCATGCGCCGCCGTGAGAGGGCTAATGCTTTCTGTGAATCAATCCGTGCCTTGGACGCTGCAGGTTTAGCTCTTATCAATTATATTATAAATAGGACAAATTTTAATTGATTGATTTAGTTTATTTTTGTTAAAGTGGTAAGCATAGCTAAAATCCAAATAAAGAAATGTGATTCATGAAATTGTACCTCTGGATCTTTTGTTGGTTTTTAGCATGATATACTATCTTACAATGTCTTATATATGCCTTAGCCTTGTAAGTCAGATGTTAAATTAGCCTTTCCCTGTTGTATCTTCAGGTAGTGGAAAAATTGTTCTCTTAAATTATGAAAATCATAGGATATAAACTTTTGATTTCTTAGCTATTTTCCAAATTTCTCAGCAACCGAATGGATGTGCCTTTTTGTGTAGCAATTCATCCATGGTAAAATTATTGTTCCATATAGTTTGCATTTTACGCATTATTGTCAAGCTTCAATTTCCTTCAATTCTGATAAATTCAGGTGCAGTGCAGTATTTGATGATTAAATATAAATTTTCTCACCCAGATGATTTCTCTGTGCATTCGCATGAATAATTCTTATTCGTAATGATCAGTTACTTGATGCTCTGTTTTCTATATGTTTGTTGCAGATCTTTCTGTGACTAGTGTTAGGGACTTCCTATTACCTGCCATACAAAACCTGTTAAAAGATGCAGATACAATAGATCCAGCGCATAAAGAAGCCCTTGAAATAATAATGAAAGATAGATCTGGTGGGACTTTTGATGCTATCAGCAAGGTAATGGGGGCTCATCTTGGGATTGCATCGTCGGTGACCAGCTTCTTTGGTGAGGGTGGTCTACTGGGCAAGAAAGAAGGTTCAGACCATTCTCCAGAGCCAGTTCGCTCCCCAGAGATTCCACCTCTTGAATCTGCACCTGCTCCCCCTTCTGCTCCTGCTCCAGCAGAGGACACTAGATTCATGCGAATCATGAGGGGAAATTTCACGGGCATGCTTGGGGGCAAAGCAAAGACCCCAGAAGAAACTTCACGGACCCAGAACCAGTAAAATTTGCATTTCTTTCTCCTCTCTTTTTTTTTTCTTGACCTTTTTTCTGGCAAATGTTGTGGCAGATCTTTATTTTTCATCCCCCAGTTGAGTGAAAATTTTCTTTGCCCTATTTGAGGTTAAAACATGGTGAATCAGGAACATAAATGACTTATTCTTTTTTTTTTTTTTTTTTTTTGAGGAAATCTTCATGGTATAGGGGAAAAAAATGAAAATAACATATTGTTGATGCTCTGCTATTTTATTAGTTGAAATCCAAAACAAATCAACAAGAACTTTTATAATCTCTAGAATGCATAAGCTCATTTACCTTGATCCATCGTTATCTCTTGCACTCAGTCGTCGGTTGCAATGAATTGCAAATGGATGCGAAATTTTGAGATCAATTAGATTCTTTAACTAATTGAATGATTGTACATTACTACAGTGCCGATATAGGAGCTTGGGTTTACGTGAAAATGTTACAAAATGCCCTGTGCTATATTCACGAAAACAATGTCAAGAATGGGATTCGAAGCCATGCCCTTTGGGACCAGTACCTGAAACTGCGTGTGAGACCCATTCAGTTATCTTGACAGGCCAGCATAACTTCAACTGTTCGTCATTGACACAATTCCAAGAATCGTAGCATCACGAACCAACTGGCCCTGGCTTCAATTTCTATTAGTAATTTCCGTAATGATTCATTAGCGAATTATTAGCAAGAAATTGCAAAGCAGTAGCCTTCTCCCTTCATTTTGTTCATTCAAGACCATCAATCCCATCTTCTGCAAATCTTTTAATATTTGGCTTAGTGTGAGGTATTCTTCGCCCTTATTACAAAAAAAAAAAAAAAAAAAAAGAAAGTCCCTAACTAATTTATATTTTTTATTGAACACCAAATTGAAATTTGTTATCATTTGAAAAGAGATGGCCATGAGATGATAGAGGGTCGAAAAGTCAACGTAGCTCTTGTTTCTGTGTTTGTTCTTCTTGAGTTTTTTCTGCTGACCTCTTCATTGTCCAGTTTGTAAAACATTTGCCATTTCCCATTGCAGCTGATTTTTAGTTAAATAAAGACTTGTTTCATACTCTAATTAACTCATTAATTGTAGATTTAAGAAGTTCAAACAAGTATTCTAATTACCTAACACGTGATAAGATATATTTTCAAACAGGATCCTGTTTGTTCTGATTGACGACCAGATGGTACAATTGCAGAGCAGCCATGGATTTAAGCTGATGAACAAACACTTAAAATCCCATTTCCAAACATTTCACGACCCCACCGTCCACCATTCTTGTCGGTGCCAAAAACTGTGTATGATGATGATATTGGGTGACAAATTCAATATTTTTTTTTTAGCGAAATGGGAACTGAAAACAGATTGAAACAACACAACTGCAATAGAACCTTTCCACCATTCAAAAAAGATCTCACGTTGTTATTGTTTATCGACATTTCACATCAATTAATCATATCAAATCAAACAACCCCTAGGTTTAACTTTTGTTGTGCCTTAATAAAAAATGGAAAGCAAGTTAAAAAAAAAAATGTTAAGCAAAATGTTGTGGAGATTGGGAAGGATTTGCCTCTTCCATTTCCCCAAGGGCCACTTAGTTAGTACCTTCTGTCTGCTGATCACAATCCGACAAATGAAAGCCATTATACAATCTTTCAATAATGGCACTGCTTTCTCTCATTCTCATTCTCGCTTTGCAAAACGCAGCAGAAAGCCTGAAACTAACCAAATTGTATTACCTGAAAAACAAGTAGTTATGACAGTATCCAACAGTGTAATCTTCACTTCGGCTAAAATGTCTCCAGTTGGTTCTTCTCTCAGTTCAACCACTTCTTATTTCCTATTATCTCCTTGTGTGCAAAGAATTTCTAGAAAAATGCATGGAACTCGACATGGTAGTAAGTTCTGGGTCAGCAATGAGATGGCCGAGTCAACAGTTGGTACAACTGAAAGAACAAGTTTTGGGTTCAAGAACTTGGCTGAGACTTTCTGAATTGATGTACAGAGAGCAGAAGGAAGACAATTGAATCTTACCCTAATTTACCATTAGATTGGGATCAACAAATCTTGAAAAGGTGGAGAATGTGGGACTTAGAGTTGAACTGAGTAATGGGTGCGCGGGATGCGGTGAGGTGGCCGTGCTTCCTTTGGTTACAGGAGATCAGACAAATGCTCTCGTGAAAGTGAAAGCGGCGCGTCAATTTCAGAGCCGAAGTCAACCAATGACTTTGAATTTGGTTCTTGATCAAATTGGTGCAATAATTCCCGGCAGTGAATTTGCTTCTGTAAGTAGAATGAAATGTGGTTGTTATTTTGAATTGATTAATGTTTTGGTATTTTGCTTACGATGTTTCTGGACTAAGTTTTGCTTTCATAGCCGTTGTGTTTATGCTTGAATTCCATGCTTGCATGCATGTTTATGTTTCAAAGCTCGATGTATGAAAATTTGGTGGATTCTGAACTGTCTAGATTTATATTTTTTATGTCAAACACTCACAATTACTGCGTTCTTGACCCATGTAGAGTTCCATTTAGCGGAAGAAATCTAATTCCCCCTGATATATCCTGCTTATGTGGGTGGGAAAAAAAAAAAAGGAGCTTTCAATTCAACCCGGTATACTTGTAGTCATTGATCTCTTCTAGAGTTGTTTTTATCATTGTTTGTAATATCCAAAATACCAATTGTGCTCTGTACTAGATTGAGAATTCAGTTCTAATTCTACACAAGAATGGTAGTGACACATAGGTGCAAGTACTGTGAATGACAGGAAACGTTCTATAGATTGTATATCAATGGAACATGTTGGATGTATTACTGGAATTGTGTTTGTTCGCAAAGGAAATTATTGGCAGCTGACTTATATAGTAAAGTAATCATCTGCTTCTGGGATGTTTTCTGCTCTCTCTATTTGATGATTTGAAAGGATTTTGTGTTCCTTGTTGACCTGTATCTCTAATTGAAGGACAGGGCTGGAATCGAAATGGCATTAATTGATGCAGTTGCTAATAGCATTGATGTGCCATTATGGACATTATTTGGTGGAGCTTCCAATAGTTTATCAATTGCTATAACAGTTGAGTTTCTAGTTTACATCCATGATTTGCCAGAAATTTTTGTTGGCTTATTGGCAAGTTGAATTCTTAGATACTCTTCTATGTGCAGATTCCAGTTGTTTCCCCAGCCGAAGTTTCTGAATTGGCTTCAAAATACTGCAAACTAGGATTTAATACCTTAAAGCTTAGGGTGGGGTAAAACATAAATGCTGATATTGAAGTTTTGCAAGCTATACAGGTTGTTCATCCTCATTGCTCATTTACTCTTGGATGCAAATTAGGGATACACTTCTAAGGAAGCGATTGAAGTCTTTAGAAAGTTAAATGCTGTGGAAATTTATATTTGGCATGGACACTTGCTAAATGCAGAGAACTATTTTCCATCATTATTGTTGTTTCTTTCTTCTTGTTTCTTTGATTAATGAAAATACTCTGAATTATTATCCAATTGCAGAAATTGGGGGTAACTCCTCTTCTCTTTGAACAACCTGCTCATAGAGATGATTAGTAAGGTCTTCATGATGTCAATATTGTTGCTAGAGACATTTATGGAATAAATGTAGTTGCAGATGAAAGTCGTAGGAGTTTGAATGATGTTCAGAAATTTATCAAGGAAAATCTTGCTAGTGTCATAAACATTAAGCTTCCCAAATTTGGAATCGTGGGCACCCTTGAAATTGTCGAGATTGCAAGAAAATCAGGCTTGAATTTTATGATAGATGGCGTGATTGATACAAGAATTGCAACAGGCTTTGCTGGTCTTCTTGCTGGTGGCCGAGGATGCTTCAAGTAATTTTAATTTTTGTGACTTCATTTGTGGCGAAGCAAATACTCTCTCGTAGCAAAAATAGTCTACAATATACTATTCTTGTATTGAATGGTTTCTCTCTCTCTCCTTGTGTGCACAACCTCTTACATTTTCCGGGGTAAACATTTCTATGGAGCTTTCAACGTGACTAAAATATTCTTCTGCACATGTTATTCTGAATACACCCTTTCTGCTGGCAGAGGATCCAGTTATGGGTGGTTATGAAGGTATGTTTGCTTTAAAGCTTGAAATGGCTTTGAAATCAGATTTTCATGATACTGTGCTACAACTTTAGATTTGTGAAGAGCTAAATTAATAATTCTTGGTGGTTTCTGTGGCTAGTTTCTGGTGCCACTTACAAGTTCACCAATGCTAGAGGTCAAGGAGGTTTCCTGAAATGGCACATCATTTCCTGGTGAGCTCTCAATTAACTTGCTGATAACATGTTCCAATTGAACTTCTCTTCTTACAAAAAAAAAAAACAGATTATCTGTTGTTGTTTCCTTCTTCTGCTCATGATTCCACAAATTTGCAGAAAGTACGAGTACTTCATTCTAGTTGCCCCTTGCTCCCTATTCTAACTGTAGATGTTACAATTTCTTGGGATTTCTAATTACACATCAAACTATTTGTCCTGTCGTGGTCCATTTGATCATACACATGCATTCATTCCTGCCGGTTAAGTGGGTATGAGAGAGAGAGAGAGAGAGAGACAGGAAATAAGCAACTTAATTTTGTTGAATCGGATTCAAAGTTCAGAATGCTTTGCTCGTCTCTGTTTAAGAGTGCTTACTCCTGTCGAATTTAGTGCATTTTTCTTTTAAATTTCATTGTATAATTTGCTGTTTTTATAGTATCTGCAGATGGATGGACATGAACTGCTCTTCAAAGCTCAGGAATCTTAGACAAATGCTATCAGGGGTGTAAATTCTGAATTTTCAAATGAACACTTCTCAAGCCCTTAGTCACAATGCTTGCAATTGTAACAATGATAATAATCTTCTTATTATAAATAAGTTTTCTAAACAGTACAAGCTTAAGTCTAGAACTCTTTGTGTGCATGTAATCTTGTAAATAGAAATTGTTGTAGCATGATATAATTGAAACATTCAATACCATAAACTTCGTCTGCTGCTCCCAATCCGTAGAACAAAACCATAATGTAATCAATCATGGCACTACTTTCTCTCATTCTCATTCTGACTAGCAGAACTAACCAAACTGTATTACCTGAAAAACAAGAAGTTATGACATAATCCAAGGCAATAATCTTCAGTTCAACAAAATGGCTCCAGTTGGTTCAGCTTTCTTTTCACCAACTTCTTATTTTTTTGTTAACTGCTTGTTTGAAAAGAATTTCAAGGAAAATGCATGGACACCAACATGTTATTAAGTTTTGTGGCAGCAATGTGATGGCAGAGTTTGCTCTTTCTACAACTGAAAGAACAAATTTTGGGTTCAAGAACTCGGCTAACACTTTCTGGGTTGATGTACAGAGAGTAGAAGTAAGACAACTGAATCTTACCCTTCATTCACCATTAAGTTTGGGAACAACTAGTCGAATTTGGGAATTAGTGTCGAACTGTGTAATGGGTGCCTGCGAGGGTCGGGTCGGGTTGGGGTGCTTCCTTTGGTTGCGGATGCACACCAGCTTCTTCCGAGACAAAGTAAACCAATGACTTCCAACTTGGTTGTTGATTAAATTTATTCAATTATAAAAAAAAAAGTTAAAAAGTCCATTTTATTTCAAGGTAATAACAAAATTAAAATCGTGATAACACAACTTTAATTAACACTTTTTTTTTTTTTCAATGCAATACTTTCCTCAGATGAATTTTCTTATGTGACATTGAAATGCAACATCATTAATAATTGATTCTTATCTAAATTTACTTATGAGATTGATAGATAACCCCCCTGTCTAAACAACATTAAGATTTTTTATTCCAGTACAAGGCACCCCCCAACACATGTCTTTGTCGGGGTTTGAATTCACGATATGACTACTCGAGACAGAAATGCAAAAAAATCTTGTATTCAGTAATAATTAATGCTCGAAAGGTGACAATAATAATAGAGCGTCGTTGTTATTTATTTATTGTTTATTTTTTAAATTTAATATTAAATTAAATAGAAGATATATTTTATTTTAACAACTTAAAAGATTTCTGGAATTTAGATTCGCCTTGCTTGATTTGTATACCAATTTCATCGTTACACCCACTGACTTTCAATCCCACAAGCCATTCTTTTAGCCCAGATTTAGGCCTGATTGATGGGATTATTCTCTTTCAAAATTCAGCCAACTCATTGACCGACCGAACATACATGTAATTTTTAATAATCAAACTTCCAAGGCCTAATCCCAAGGCCTAATCCTGACATTAATATCCTCTAATTCATTAGTCTAATACATAATTAACTATAATTTCATGCAAATGCATGGATCTATAGCAGTGTCCTTAGCTTTTTAATGTGCCGTTTATTAATAAATAACTTCGCGTAGTCTCTCACTAAAATAAATTCTCCTAAGCTTTCTCTTTATTATTATAACCAACAACTGAATTCTGAGGTTACAGTGCATACACGGCATCTGTCACACTTATTTCAACAACATGGGACACCCGTTTTCAATTCAGGGGGGTCCCACTGCATTGACTAATTGACCTTGACGCATTGACTCCCCGTAAACCACGGCCACTCAACCATTCTTTTGCCTAACTATTGTTTTACGAACTATTCTTCTGTCGTTCAATTCTACCGTCTATAAATTCTGTAACCAGCCCTGCCCTGAAATCACCATCTCCAAAGCTATTTTATACTTTCTTTTTTTTTTTTTTCTCTCTATCTCTCTGTTAAGTTTTAGAAAAGTAATCGATAATGAAGAGGGTTTCTTCTTCTGTTGCAGCGGTGAGCTTCGTGGTGCTGCTGGTGTTGGTGGCGGCGTTTAGCCAAGTGCGCGTGGCAGAGGCAGTCACATGCAACCCAACAGAGTTGAGTCCATGCGTGGGAGCAATCACGTCGTCGGCGCCGCCGTCGAGAGCGTGCTGCGACAAGCTGAGGGAGCAGAGGCCATGTCTTTGTGGGTACCTGAGGGACCCAAATCTCAAGCAATTTGTTAACTCTCCAAATGCTAGGAAGGTTTCTAGTACATGCGGAGTGCCTTATCCTCAGTGTTAATTAGCTTTAATTAAGGTTACTTGGAAGGCTTATGAAATAAGTGATAAATGAATAAAGGAGGAAGAGAAAGTCAATAATGGCGTTGTAGCCATTACTGTACTGCTGCTCATGGATATGAATAAAAGTACATGTAGTATTAATACGAATAATAATAAGTTGTAGTTGTTGTATTTGTATACTGAAGCTTCCTCTCTCTTTTGTTGAGACGTCGATTGGGTTTCCTATTTGAACATTAATACAATGAGTAAGTTGTAGTTTTTGTATTTGTATGCTCTAGCTCTAGCTTCTTCTCTCTTTTGCTGAGACTTTCTATCATGGGGCTTCATATTTGAACATTAATTACTGTGTTGTTACTTGTAAACTCTTTTCTATCTCTTGTTTGTTGTCTTTCCTTTTGTTTCGATATGATTCTCTTCGATTTATGTTATTAGATATTAGAATTATCAATTAATACAAATATAAGTAAATAATTAAAGAAATGTTATTCATATATTATGATAGCCCTTCTCTTTTGAGTACAATCTGTGTTGACAATGGATTATGAGTAAAAAAAAAATGGAAGTTATCAAGAAAAGAAATCCAAATTCTTTCATTCTTGCCCTTTTACTCTGTTCTGTCAACTGGTAGCCCCCAGAAATTAAAGAGACTCTCCTTAATTTTCCATCATCGTTTAACTTGAGCTTTCTTAATGTAAAGGTTGCACTTTATTTACAATAATTAGAACATCGATCTGCCCGATTTTGGGAGTTTTGTATTTTGGGCTTTTGGAAATTGTGGGCTTTTTCTAGGCTCATGCCACCATTGAAGTTCAGAAATTGTTGCTAAAGAAACAATTATATTACCATGCTAATTATCTTGGGGAGGTTACTTTCAGAAACCCTCGTGCACGAACAGTTGTCCTCCCTCTCTCCCCAACATAAGACACCTCTCATATAAGCTTCTTTGCGCTGGCATCGTCCAATAAAGCGCACGAGTGCAAGTTTTCATCACCATCATTTTGGATCCATCTATAAAATCCTGCGGCAACGCCATGCCCAAATGCAACGTTAACGCCGGGCTATTACAGTACCAGACATAATGAAGAAGAGTATATCTTATGCTTTTCTCTACGTGGTAGCAGTGCTGCTGGTGATTTCAGTGGCAGAGGCAGTGATTTGCAATCCTGCGCAGTTGAGCCCGTGCCTGCCCGCACTCACATCGCCGGCGCCGCCATCAATCTCGTGCTGCACCATGCTGAGGTTGCAGAGGCCCTGCCTTTGCGGTTATATTAGGGATCCAAACTACGGGGGCTTTGTTGATTCTCCCAATGCGAGAAGGGTTTCTGTCATTTGTGGTGTTCCATTCCCCAGGTGTTAATCAGCTTGCTGCTTGACAATGTTACACTGTAATGAATGAGTCATGAATAAATTATCGTCAGAAATAGAGAATAAATTAATAAATAATAAATAAATTAATTAAAAATAAATTTTATAAATTTTTATTATTATTTTAATTAAAAATAAAATTTATTTTTAATTTTTTATTTATTAATAATAAATAATTTATTTTTTTTATTGATCAGATAATTTTATCACATAATTTATATTAACTTAATAGAATTGTTTTACTTAAAATTTTTTATATTAAAAATTATAAATATCGTTTATAGTTTTAATATCACATTTACGTACCGTACCAATATACATAGGATGAACTTATGTGAATGATTTCATATTAGTTGTTATATATATATATTCATGGGCATATGCATGAAATAATATTCCTTTGTTGATTATAGATTTCCTTTCCATTTTGCAATTTCCATAACGTATTATTATTATATATAAATTAAATAAAGTATTTCTTATTTTAAAATACATTATATTTTAGNTATATATATTTATTTATTTATTTAATTACAAATTAATTTAAACGGGGGCTTATTTAACGAACATCAAAAGTATCGTTACTTTTTTTAATTTTTATATTATAAATTTTAAATTATTTATTTATTATATAATTTAAATTGAACGTTTTAAATTTTTTTATTATTTATTTTATATATTTTAATATTATATATTTTAACTTTTATAAAGATGAATCATTTAGTTGACATTTGGTTTCACGAGCTCTACCTACTAAGATAAACACACGATGTTCTTTTACCTTTATAAAATTTAAACGCCGCGTGACAAAGGAAAATACAGTTCTGCATGTACAGTGTGCTTCAAAACATGCAACATTATATTATTGGTGGCCTTATCCTCAATGATCGATTCATTTTTTGTTTTCCATAAATACACGAAGAAAAGAATATGAATGCCAGAACACTTCAAAGCTTTCTCTTCTCTAGCAAATATTCTTCATACTCTTCTTTTCTTGAGCTTTGCAATCTCTTACAGAGCCATGTCTGCTGATCTCTTCCCTCACATTCTTATCGTCTCTAGAAGAACTGTTCGTAAGAACAAGTTTGTAGATTTCGTTGGTACGAATTTCCCTTGTATCTTAAATTTTCATTTTCATGTTACATTTCAAGTTGCATTAATTATTGTAATCTATTCATAATAACCAATATTTTCTTGATTTTCAGATGAATATCATCTTGATTTAATAGTAAAATATGGAGCTGTTCCGGTCATTCTTCCTCGTGTATCCGGAATTGACAAGTTTTTGGATAGCATTCAGCCAATACATGGCGTTCTTCTGTGTGAAAGAGAAGACATTGAAACTTCTACCCTTTTTCACCTGAAGAATTAGAAGAAATCAAAAACTTGCATGCTAGCGATACAGCCATCGACAAAGAGAAAGATTCAATTGAGTTGAAACTAGCAAAACTTTGCCTTGAACGAGGCACACCATATTTGGGTATTTGCTGAGGTTCTCATATGCTAAATATTGCATGTGGAGGAACTCTTTATCAAGATATAGGGACAGAACTTTCAAAGAAATTCCCTAACAGTCATAGTGTGAATCACATTAATTATGATAATTTTGACGGGCATCGACATATGATAAAGGTGGTAGAAAATACCCCTTTGCATAATTAGTTCAAGGATTCTATGGAAAAGGAAAACGTGGAGATTTTGGTGAATAGTTATCACCATCAAGGAGTTAAACGCTTAGGGAAAAGATTTGTTCCTATGGCTTTTGCGCCTGATCGCTTAATTGAAAGGTTCTATGACCCTGAAGCTTATAATCCGCAAGAGGGTAAGTTCATAGTAGGACTGCGATTTCATCCTGAGAGAATGAGGCTGCAGAACTCTCATGAATTTGATTATCCTGGATGCGCAACTGTTTATCAGGTAGTATGATCATCTTCTTTTGTATTTATGTTTTATTTATGGTAAACATATACAGATCAAAACTAATTAAAATTTTAATTTGGTTGAAATGAAACTTCTGGAATTTGTAAAGGCAGCTACTGCTTATCAGGAGAAGGTTAGTTCATCATCATATGTGCCAAATCCTGTACCATTAAAAGAAAGAAAAGGAGAAGAGCAAAATAAGGCTGGTTCGAAGTTTCTCTCTTGTAAATGCACTCCTCAGGCCAAAGGGTCCATCCAACAAAAGAATCTGAACGCGAAGCTGTGGCAGAATTTCTCCAGGTAAGAATTGAAGCATATATGAAAGAACAAAAAAAGCTTATAAGATGATCATGTGATTGGTTGATCTAGTATCTGCATTTGTTTTACCGTCCAAATTGTAATAAACAAGCATGGGAGAAGGAAGAATAAGTCAAAATTGACTTCTTGGTACATAATTAATTTTACTTTTAATTATCATCACAACCAAAATCAAATTCAATTTTTATGTAAGGCTGATCGAAATAGTAAAAATAAGATAATATGATTGGGCAAAGTGGACGATGATTTCTACTAGTCTTCCTCACTTCAATTTTCATCATTCCTTGTAATTTCATTTTATCATAGTTTAATTATTCTTTTTTTTTTATAATTTTTCAATTTTTTTCAGAATATTAATAAAACTCTGATTAAATATATTCTCTAAAATATTTAAATGAATAGTATTTGGTGAGAAGTTATAAACTTACTTTTTATAATGAATTCTTCTACTTTATCCGTAATTTTTACTCCAATTAATTTGGAGATTTTTCACGTGAATTTTGTGTTATTTATTTTTTATCTTCTGTTATTATTATTACTACATAGTAGGCATTGCTTTCTAAATACAATGAAAGACTAAACTTTTTACTTTTATTACTGTGATAATATGATAAGTACTGTCTCTTAAATATAATGAAAAGTTAATCCTCTTACTTTTGTTATTGTGATAATATGGTAGGTATTGTCTCCTAAATATTGTGAAATGTCAAACCTCCCGTTTATATTATATTTTATTATCGTACTTGTATGGTTGGTAACGTCACCTGAATTATGAAAAGTTAAAACTCGTATACATAACAATTATTTTAACTTTTATTGATAACTATAGTTTACGAAGTATACTGACACAAATCAATACATGTTGAGGTGTCTAAAGTGAGAATGAAATTGAATGAGGACAAAGAAATTTTGGCCAGAAAATTATAGTTGGAAAAATGTCAATCAGATAACTATCCAATCTCATGTGCTTCTAATGCCTGATATTCATGGCATGCTAGCCTGTCATGCTGTTGTCGTTAACTTTCAGACTTTAAGTCACGTTGTTCTCAATATTGTTAATGTCTACATAATCATGGACGTTTCTTGCATCAACTATTCCTCAATTATGTGTGTGTGTGTGAGTCTGATTTTCTGTCTGGATCTTGAAAAGAAACAGTAATGAATTGGAAAGCCTATACGGCTCAATATCTTGGCAAATGCCTCAGGGAACATGTGAAACAGTCAAAATTGGAGAATATGATTGGGCAAAGTGGACGGTCATTTCTACTAGTCTTCTTCACTTCAATTTTCATCATTCTTTGTAATTTCATTCCATCTCAATTTAATTGTTCTCCTTCTTATAATTTCTCAATTTTTTTCAGAGTATTAACAAAACTTTGATTGAATGTATTCTCTAAAATATTTAAACAAATAATATTGGATGAGAAGTTATAAACCCACTTTTTATAAGGAATTCTTCTACCTTATCCGTGATTTTTACTCCAATTAATTTGGAGATTTTTCACGTAAATTTTGTGTTATTTATTTTTTATTTTCTATTATTATTGTCACTATATGGTAAGCACTGCCTTGTAAATACAATGAAAGACTAAACTTCTTATTTTTATTACTGTGATAATATGATAGGTACTGTCTTCTAAATATAATGAAAAGTTAAACTTTTTACTTTTGTTATTGTGATAATATGATAAGTATTGACTTTTAAATATTGTGGAAAGTCAAATCTTTTGTTTATATTATATTTTATTATCGTACTTGTATAATTGGCAACGTCACCAGAATTATGAAAAGTTAAAACTCTTATACATAATAATTATTTTAAATTTTATTGATAACTATAGTTTATGAAGTATGCTTACACAAATCAATGCATGTTGAGGTTTCTAATGCGAGAATGAAATTGAACGACGACAAAGAAATTTTGGCAAGGAAATTATAGTTGGAAAAATGTCAAATCGGATAACCATCCAATCTCATGTGCTTCTAATGCCTGATATTCATGGCATGCTAGCCTGTCATGCTGTTGTCGTAACTTTCAGACTTTAAGTCACGTTGTTCTCAATATTGTTAATGTCTACGTAATCATGGATGTTTCTTGCATCAATTATTCCTCAATTATGTGTGTGTGTGAGTCTGATTTTCTGTCTGGATCTTGAAAAGAAACAGTAATGAATTGGAAAGCCTAGACGGCTCAATATCTTGGCAAATGCCTCAGGGAACATGTGAATCATACGATAATACATAATAATTAATTTGTAAACAGTATCAGCATTATTATCAACAATTGACTAATTAAAAGGATATACAATTTCATCACCAAGATAATCAACCATTGTGTCGCAGATAATTATTATCTTAACTAATTGTTAACTCCATGGCAGGGTGCGAGAGATTTCCATCACATTGTGACAGAGGAACTGTAATGTCCAATTTAGAATATAAACCAAGAACAACCAATCGATGTTATAGTAAAATTTTTTTATAGTGATATTCTATATAAAAATAATTTTTATATAATTATAAGAAATTTTGACTCTAATTTAAGTCAATTACAAATAAGAATAATTTTTATATTATAACAAATTATAAATTTTTTAAATTTTATCTTAAAATACTTCTCTGTATATAATAATAATTATATGTGTATTGTAAAAAAATTATAATACGTTACATTAAAAAAATATTTTTATAAAATTATTTAAAATAATAATTTATTTTCTAAAGTTATTACCATATCTTTAAACTTATAAATTCTAAGAATTTATTAATAATAATTCGTTCTTATTAAAATTAAAATATTTCTAATTTCTCTAATATGTTTAAGAGTTTTTTAGTATGAAACTTTTTATATGTATGTACTATCATATTCAAAATTGTCTTCCTTTCTTTTTCTAATTACAGTAATTTTTTTCAGTTAAAGTATACACAACTTATTATTCATTTAAACGATTGGTAAAGATATTTATAGACATTTGATTAATGTAGTAAAATTATCAAATCTAATCATTCAATTCTACAAACATTCTTTTATTTTCTTTTATCACTTCATTTATAACTTGCAATTGATTAACATTAACGGGTCCTAATTTTATCATGTTTAAAACAATTGTTATTGTTTTGTTTGTAACTTCACATCAATTACCTATCCAGAAACAACAATTAAAATTTCATAAAAAAAAATTTATATTTGTTGGTTCTAAGAAAAAAATCTTTTATTCGTTTTTAAAATAGGCGATTAAAATACTAACAATAATAATTTTTAAAATTTTTAATAGTACTTGTATTATATAACTAAATTTTAAGAGTACTCTTTGGTAGTATGCATAAAAAAAAAAATTTACAAATGGTGTAAAAATTAACCCAATAACTTTTATGTCACTTGGATTAAAGATAATTAAGTGAAAAAAATTAATTTTTTTAATTATATCTTTATTAAATTATAACCAATAAAAATAATTTGATCTCAATATTATAACTATAGAAAGATTTTGTTATATTATAAAAACTTATGACTTCTATGAGAATAAAGAACAAAAAAATAAAACTAGTCAAAAAAAATTTATTTATTATACCTAATTACAATATATTGAATATAAGTTATATCTAATTTTTTAACTTTTATATTATATATTTTAAATTTTACGTTTATATTTTAAATTTTTTAATTTATGTATTTCAAATTTTATATTAATTTTTTATTTTTTATATTTTATTTTTTAATTTTAAAANGATCATTGATGCATTAAAAATTATATTTTAAATTTCACGTTTATATTTTAAATTTTTTAATTTATGTATTTCAAATTTTATATTAATTTTTTATTTTTTATATTTTATTTTTTAATTTTAAAATTTATATTAAAAATATAACATATATAAAATGTGCCATAGTTAAATATTTAAATATAAAATAAATGGGTACGATTGTGTCAAATTTTTAATGCATCAATGATCATTAATGATTTTAATAATAATTAATTAATTGGCGTTCGCCAAATCAAATGTTAATCAGACATTGCTAGAGATTCACATTAGTGAGCAGCCAGTCCTCCTTTGAGACTAGGTCCGCTGGCCGGCTAGCCAGAGGAAGGATGGTAGACTAGACTAGACTAGCTAGACTGGCTAATTAACTAGCTTAGGTATATACGATTATACGATCATGAAGACGATCCACGAACACACGACACATGTACATGCATGCATGAATGCAGGTCTTAAGCACATACAGCACAATCCGACATATCAAGCATCATCATTACTCTACTCACAAATGCTCATTAATTTTTTCAGCCCAATCTCTGATTTATATCACGTATTCTAGATTGAACTTTCCAGGTCCCATCTATAAAAACCTCCGATCATCAGCCCACTCCCAAATAAACTCCTTTTAGAGGAAAGATGTTTCCTGCCATTAACATGCATGCGATGTTGTGCAGTGTTATGCCTCCGAATTAACAATTTTATGGCGTTTAAAGATTCTCCTTGTACTCCCAGTGCGTCTTTACTTGCAGTCACCAGAAGACTCTGGGAAACGTAAAACTAGATAAGTGCACCACCATGCCAAACCGGCCACCTACTGGGCCAATACTTTTGCCACGCCATAGGCTAATCCAATTCATAACTAACTTAGCTGTTAACAGGTCAGCTTCACCTCAGCTTTGACCCGCCTCAGAAGTGCCTCCTCAGAACCAAGACAAACATGAGCCAGTCACTTGTCACTTGTCACCAACCTCTCATCAGCAAACCGGTCCATGTTTTCTGTACGGTTCTGCAAACAAGTTCACTTTACTTCTAGTTCCCAAGTCACTTCACGTTGAACCGTCATATAACATTTCCTCCCAGTGCTTTAAATTTTGATTGCAATAACAAATACATTTACACTTATTTATAATTATTAACCATTTTTATATCCTTTATTTGTGAACATAATCTAATTACGTGTAATAGAAATTGTGGCGCCCAAATCGCGGCGACGGGACTTTGTGCACATGTCCTACTGTCCAAATATCCAGAATAAAATAATTTTACTAATAGCATATCAAACCCTCTTCGATTTTGTTCTCTCTTATGATATTATAAATAGAATTGAGTGCTTAACAAAATCTAACAGGTAATCTAGCGTTTAGTTCAATCTACTGTTTGTTATGGCTTCTCAGGATCTCTCCGTGATCCTCCCTCGAGTTCTCATCGTCTCTAGACGCAGCGTTCGCAAGAACAAATTCGTTGATTTTGTTGGTACTATATTCGTCTCACTCTGATTCTGCATTTCTTTCTTTTGTATACTAATGTTCTTGTGTATGCATGACCATTTAATTTTCAGGTGAATATCACCTCGATCTTATAGTCGGTTATGGTGCAGTACCGGTAATTGTACCCAGAGTAAATGGTGTGCATACGTTATTAGATAGCTTTGAGCCAATTCATGGTGTTCTTCTCTGTGAAGGAGAAGATATTGATCCATCTTTATACGAAGACGAGATGTCTGGTCTTTCACTAGAAGAATTGGAAGAGATCAGAAGACTGCATGCCAGTGATACTGCAATCGATAAAGAAAAGGATTCAATCGAGTTAAGGCTGGCAAAACTTTGCCTTGAAAGAAACATACCTTATTTGGGAATTTGCAGAGGGTCACAAGTCTTAAATGTTGCGTGTGGTGGTGCACTTTACCTAGACATAGAGAAGGAACACTCTAAAAAGTGCCCTGAAAATCAAAGAGTTGCGCACATTGATTACGATAATTATGATGGTCATAGACATGTGGTGAAAGTGGTGAAGGACACTCCTTTAAATGACTGGTTTAAAGACACATTGGAGGAAGAGAAAATGGAGATTTGGGTTAATAGTTATCATCACCAAGGTGTTAAGAGGTTAGCCCCACGTTTTGTGCCCATTGCTTTTGCACCTGATGGTTTGATTGAAGGGTTTTATGATCCAGATGCTTACAATCCTGAAGAGGGTAAGTTTATAATGGGTCTCCAGTTTCATCCAGAGCGAATGAGGCAGCCTGAATCGGATGACTTTGATTATCCAGGATGCCCGTCTGCTTATCAGGTTTTATTATTTTCCCACGCAATTTTTTATATATACACAGAGAAATTTGTTTCAATTTTATTTAATTGATTTGCGTATATTGATGGAAATTGGGCAGGAATTTGTGAAGGCAGTGATTTCTTATCAGAAGAAGCTTAACAGTTTAACTTCTATCCCAAAGCCTCTAAATCTAAACAAAGAAATAGAGGAAAAACAAAAAACCATAGTTCGAAGTTTCTCATTGGCAAGAAACATATACGTCACTGGCAATGGAATGCACCCATCAAAAGAATCTGAACTTCAGGCAGGCGCAGAATTTCTTGAGGTACCACGAAAAATGCTTGAGGTTACTGAATTTTCAGTATCTGTTATGTAATTTTTTGTCTGATAAGTGTTTGGTTTTGCAGTCAAACACAGCTTTAAGTCTGGAACAACAGAATAGACTAAAGCAAATGGGAGCAACAGTAAGGAATGGAAGTTCCTTTATTGAGAGATTGAAATTGAACGAGGAAAGAGAAAGATTAGCCGGGAATATATTGGGGAAAATGTCAGTGGAGCAATTATCTGATCTCATGTCTTTCTACTTTATGATGGGCCAGATTTGCTCAGAAGTGCTGGAGAAAAAAGCTTCATGGCATTGTCAACACTGACTCCTCATGAAACCTATGGCAGATATGTTCAGAATTGCAAAGAAATTGAAGAAGGGTTCATGGCACTAATGTCAAATAAACTTGGTCTTTTTCATCTCCATGGTTTTGGGTTCACGCATGCTGTAAAATTTGTCGAGGATCACAGGGAACTTGGTGTGTAAAGCTTTCTGCCTTCTCAACTTTTTGTGTGACTTAATGTCACTTTTGAAATGTTGGTAATACGATCGATCAAAAGTGTAACTCTGTGGTTCATGTATTATGACGCAGCCTTTTCCTTGGCTTTTCTTGATTTGCTTTTAAGAATTGAAAGTGAAGTAATAAAGATATTAAAGTAAATGAATTTGATTGACAATTCGTACATCATAATCAGAAATTAATGTAATTAATCTGATTTATTAACCAATCTGTTGCGTATACTCGGAGAGTTTGATAAAGTCCCATAGATATGCATGGTTATTCGCATTTCCCTAAATGACTTGTCAGCCATTCAACTCAAATTGTAAGTAAATACCAAGTAATTTATGTTAATATTTTACCTATTTAATCATGAATTAGTCTAAATTTTATATATATATATATATATATATATAAAAATTTGACTCTATTCTCGGGAGTCCATATGTGCCTCATTTTTACAGATTGGATGTTTGTCACCCCTAATTCAGATTATGCATTTCCATACTGTTTCACCCAGTTAACTATCGTGAACATCGACTGCTCTTCCTAACGCGTCACCCACTTAGTTACGACAGTCCTGAGTATTCATGGAGATACAGTATCGATAGTTCTAAGTTGTAATCTTCCTTGACATTAACAGTAGGATTAAGAAAACTCAAGAAGTGGGCCGGCCTAATCACTTTCGGGCTGACCTTGTTATAGTTCTTTTAATTCTTTGTATGATCCAAGACTTCTGAATAATCGATCACAAACTTACCACAGGGTATTCCGCTGATTGTGCGCCATAATTATATGGTAAGAAACCAAACGAAATTCAACATTGGAAAGGGTCCAGCTGAACAAAACAGAGAATTCTTGAAACTTTTTGCCTTAATATTCTTTGGTTTGGATTTATTCTTCTGCTGTCTCTGTGGGTTTTCCAATTTTCTTCCCTCTTTCTTTCAAAAAAACAACAAATTTTCTTTGCTTTTCTTTTTCTCCGGGGACACCATGACTTTCTTGGTCTCTTGTGACACTCATTAACGCATTTACTAAGAATTAATTTTTCCAAGTTTCCATGTTAACATTCACCTAACGCATGGAGCAAGCAAGACTTATTCTTTATTAGTCTTTCCTCATTCCATTGATAGAGCAATTTCTTCCCAACTTTATTGCATCTTTTACACCTCACATGTTGTTACATTATTAGCATGTAGCATAGTATACCACAATGGTTATATATATATATATATATATATATATATATATATATATATACTATGAAGAAATAATGTTACATGTAAATTTTAATTATATATTAAGATTAAAATTATCCCCCCATTTAAAATTTAAAAATTTTTGTCATGCGTATTATTAATGATAATGTATGTTAAAATTATTTTTTTTCTTATCTAATAACTAACAATTTTTTATCAATTTTTTTTATTTAAAAAGCTAATTATAAGAGAATCACAGCCATGTAAAGAAAGTGTTGTGACTTTTAATTGATAATTATTATAAAATAAAATTATTAGTTGTATTTAAATACTAAAAAAATTAAATAGATGTCAAATATTGGTGGTTAAATAAATGTGAATATTTATTAAATATTTTAATTGTTTTAGTTTAAAAATTATAGCTAAATTATAAATATATCTCAAATTTAATTTTTATTTTTATAATAAAATTTTTATTTTTTATTAATATTTAAAATATTAAAATAGCGTATTTATATAATAAGAGAGTGTTAGATAAGACAGTCGTACACATAACCGATTCTTTCACCCGAGAGTACTGAATGAATGTATACCTGCTGTACAAATTTTGTAATTATATTATTAGTCAATACAAGGGCAATTCAAAATAATTAATTTATATATGCTTCAATTTTTTATTTTTTATTTTTGGCTTCCAAAATTATTCAAAGCTAATTATTCTGCTAGTGGAACCGGATATTTAAAAGCTGATGCCCCAATTAAAATATGCCATATGTCATGGTTGATGGTTAATTTGTTGGTTATTTATTAATTTACTCTCATAGTGGGGACAATTCTCTTTGTTCAATACCAGTAGGGGACGTTAATGGAATCACGGAAAAAACGAAGCACCTTTAAACGAAGTCTTGGTTCTCCAAGTCAACTATAAACTGCAAAAGTTTCCAAGTCTTTCTGTTGCTTTCCTTGCATCTTCCTGGGTGGGATGTGATACTCTTTCTTCTATATTAATTTGCCAGAAACAAATAGAATCAGATCACTCATGATTCGTTTTCCTTAGACTCTGCTCTCACCAGCAATGAGTTTCCAATTTTTTGTGCCGTGGCCTTTTCTTTCTATTTGGTGTTTGTCATTCTTGGTTCTTGTCAAGGTTCAGACATCTTTATCCAATCCTGAGATTATCCGAAGCTGTAGTCTTCCATTTCTCTGTGGGAAGATCACAGCCAGTTATCCTTTCTGGGGAGGTGATCGGCTGGTAGCTTGCGGTCGTCCTGAGTTAGAGCTCATATGTGAGAAGGATACTGCTACCATGACCATTGGTGAATTAAAATACCGTGTTTTGGATATCGATCCGAAAGAACAAGTTCTCAGTGTTGCACGAAAGGATTACTTTGATGGATTATGTCCACAGATTAACACTACCATCGATGAAGCACTTTTTAATCTTTCTGCTGGGTATCAGATGTTTAAGTTACTTTATGGGATTTGCCCAATGTTTGTTGGATCAGCTACTTGCTACCTGAAGGATGTCAGGGATTACATGAATGGCTTTATTCCAATAGTAGCTAATATTCGTCCGGGATGTAATATGAGTGTCTATGTTCCGGTTTCCGAAACTTTACTTTCATCGGCAAAATCGAATAAAACGGCTCTGCTAGAAGCCCTAGAAGGAGGATTTAAGGTGAAATGGAATTTGAGTCCATGCCATGAGAATTGCAGCAGTTGTGGTTATGACATTTATAAGAAGGCAGCTATTTGCTACTGCCCAGGCGGACAACTGAGCAACTCAACAGCATGTCCAACTCCAACAGCCGCCCAAGCCCCAAAAGAGTCACAGAGTTCAGGTACGCACCTCAGTTTCCATTATTGTACAAAATCATTTTTACTCTTAGAAGAGATTAACTGGTAAATGTTCAAACCTTAACAACTCTAGAGAGCCTGCTAATTCCAGAAAAATAGATGGGTAAGAAACGCTTCAACTTACTCCTAAACCAGACGGTACAATTAAATCTTACGCCTAAAGCAAGGAAAATCAGAAGGCTTTCCACGACCAAAGAGGAACGACAGAAAAATTGCCCAGTTTACTAAATGCATACATTGGAAACCTAACTGGTCCTTATCCTGAACAGCTGGTCCATCACTTTAGATGTCGCCATCCGCAATTTGGTAATCTGTTGAATATTTTTCCGGGGGAGATTTGTTATGCATAGAGGGATGGTTAAGTTTTACTAGCCAACATTGGATTGGTTTAAGCTTTGGTAAACATCATCGATTTCAAACATCAACTGAATAGCAGTAATTGAACAAAGTACAACAATAAAATAATAATACCCTTTATTTCTACTTTAAAAATATCTTAAAAAATTGAATCAATTCTACCCAGTTCTAGAGTGTGACAGTGTTTTCATGTTCTGACACCGATATTCAATTCTCTCTGTGAATCTTGCCCATCGTCTTCTATTATAATACACAGAGCTTATAATTTTTTATTTAGGTGTGAAAAGCATTTGTTTATTTTTAATTATTCTTATTAGTACTTAAGTTTTGATACCGTATAGAGGAAATTTGTTGATATATTTATGTAAGTGGAGGCCATGGAGGGACCTTTAATTATTCTGCACCTAACAGGGCAGTACTATTAATTAATCATATAGGTGGCTAACTTCTAGATTAATGGTCAAAATTCAGCTCTTCGTTAATTATTAAAGCAGACGGCAACTTTAATTATGAGATTTGGTGACCTTTCTTGATTCCTGGCCAATAAAAAATGTGCAGGATGCACATTCTTCTAACGGGGACACGGTTTTCACACTCCTTTTGATTCATGGAAAAACTTAAAATATGTTTATGAATAAATAATTAGTCAAATTATGATAGATATTTATTTTATTTATTATGATTATAATACAATTGACAACTTCTAAAATACAATTTCCATTCATTTTGAGGCTTGCAAACTTTCACATGCAATTGCCAACTTCCTGGGTTATCATTTTCTAAGTTTCAGCAGTGGACAATTTAGAATTCCTTGCAAGTTGGGGGATAATGTTGACGAAGAAATGTCTTTGCTTTGAACGTTTATTAGAGAAGTAGACTATTGGCTGACACCCTGAAGAATTTCCTGAAGTAATTGCTTCTTTGCTTTCTCTGCAAGTTTGAAAACTGCCCTGATTAATTTTATCAGAGTGTAGAATCCTTCTTACAATGGAATTTGTTGTTCTCAAGTACATGTTCCAATGATCAATGTGATGTCGAGTTATACAATCGGAATTCTCGACATTAACTCTGAAAGACGGATTCTTAGAGTCGCTAGCGATTATCTTTGGAACAATATCTGTCCACCGTACTTCTCTAACACTACCCTTGATTTAACTGGATTCTGATATGGTCCGGGACGAAGAAACTTGACTCTATACTATGGTTGTAATGTTCACTCTACACCATTCGCAGGATCGACGCAAACTTTACTCATCCTGATAGTACCGTAAATGAAACTACGTACCATCAATGTTCTCTATTTTCCCTGGAATTTCCCAGTAGACCTACTTAGAGAAAAATGCAATGGCAGTCTCATTGTTCCAGGCCCTGAAATAGCTGCTCAGGATCTCGAACAAAACAAAAGAACTATCGAAGATGCTTTAAAGGAGGGTTGAATTGCAATGGAAACATGCCGTAAACCTGATGGGGTATGGAGATATAATTCGACAGAGAGTCGGTTCATTTGCTTTTGCCATTTCAAGCATCTTTAGATTATATATTCTTCTGGCATCTCTAGAGTTCTTAGGTTTATTTGGGCAATTCAGAATTTTTCTTTTTTCTCGGCCTTGTCGTATTATTTCGATCTAGCATATGCCTTGGTCAACCCATTCTGACGTAGCATCCATGGGATACTCATTTGTTGGGTATAAGAAACTTTGGTCCTTTCCTTTGAATTAGTTCTATGTTAAATTCGATAAAATAGTTGTCATTTGTTGACTTTCCTTGTGCGGACAAGACTCGCTAGTTTTGATGTGCACTTAGTGGGAAGAGTATTAGATAGAATAATTTCAACGGGACCTACAATAAAATCATGCGAAATATTTTAATTTTCTTCTTCATTAATATTACAATAAACAAAAATTTATTAGATAGATTAACGAGAACGCTGTGTCTTGGTCTTTACTTCCCCATATGAAAGGTTGAAGTTCCTGTTTCAGACCACAAATTTTGACAATCTTATTTTCAAGTTCTAGAGACAGACAAAATTGACAACCTACAGGAGTTGCTTCGACATTTAAACAAGGTGCATGCGCCATCTACATTTGCCATACTTTTCTAGTCCCTAAACAGGCATTGACCGGTGCTGTCTTTCCCCAGGAAGCTTCACTTTGAAAAACTTTCGTAACCCACCTGATCAAAGCCAACTATATTTAAATATATTATGACGGAGGATATGTGAAATGTTAACCGGCTCTTTCTTCTCAATTTATTTCTTATTATTCGGCATCTCTCTGGCTCTTTCAAAATGGATCTCCATCCCCATCTCCGTCCAAGCATCATTTTCTTGTTTTTCTTCCTCATGAATACCACCTTCTCTGTTGTTCCAACACCTTTGTCAGCAGCCGACGATGCGCAATACCTGAACTGCACCGCTCCGTTTCAGTGCGCAAACTTGCAGAATATTGGTTATCCTTTCTGGGGTGCAAATCGGTCGGAATATTGTGGATATCCGGGTTTTGAGTTGGACTGCGAAGGCGATGCGCCAGAGATTAACATCTCGGGGATTTCCTACAGAATCCTGGACATCGATGACCAGTCTGATACGATCACTGCTGCTAGAGACGATTATTGGGACGATAATTGTCCGTCAAACCTTGTCAACACTAGTCTAAATTCCAGCCCTTTCAAGTATGCTTCCGACGCAGACAACTTAACACTGTATTATCGTTGCCCGGTTACGATTAATGACCTTATATGGACGGCGCTGGTTCCCAATCAATTTAATTGCAACTCCGATGAAATAAACACCAGGAATTACTATTTTTCATCGGATATCAGTCGCTTCAATAATACCTTCACTGCAGTCCTTGAAGCTGCCTTGCGAACTTGTGAAAACAACGTCATCGTTCCGGTGTGGCAATCAACTCTTGATGCAATGGTAGGAAATCCGAATTCAGTAAACCTGACTGAGTCTCTTCGTCGAGGTTTTGGCTTGCAGTGGCTTGCAAACAATAGCTTGTGTGACGAATGTGAACGATCAAAAGGACAGTGTGGAATTACTCTTACAACCGGTGCATTCACTTGTTACTGCCCTGATAAACCTTATCCCTCGTCTTGTCAAACAAGCAAAGGTATATCCAACCACTTGATTATTTTTCTTAAGGTTCTAGGTTTTATTTTTCTTAAGATTGTGGAAAGTGTTCGAGTTTTGGTACATGAAATTGGGTGTTCGATCTACAACAAAGACCCGAAATTTAGATAGACAGAAACTCCCGAAATTTAGAGAAACGTCTCTGGGCATAGCATGCTTTTCCTCTACCTCTTGTTTTGGTCACTGATAGCGTACCGGCTTTGTCTTTGCTGCTGTCATTCATAACTACAATTATTTGTCACAACTCCAGTCTTTTGGCTCCAAGTAGAGCGGCTACTTTAAGATTACTCTGCGAATAGGCCTATTTTTTTAGTGCTCTCGAGTTATGCGTATATAATGTGCTTATATCATTACTGATAGCCATCTTCAAATTGGCAATCAAGTTCCAAGGAAACCCTTCAAGCACATACTGCTAACATGATTGTGCTGGCAATCGATTAGATTAAAACAAAGAACTGAATTTGGGATTAGTTGTGGTGGCCGATTGGTACATATTATAATGACCATTGTTGTTGACAAAAAGTGAAGACTGGGGCCGACTGAACTTGTAATGTCCTGTGAATAAATTTAATATTTCCCGTCGTTATTAGGATGTTTTTTGGAGCTTTTACTACGGCTGGAAGATATCTGACCAACTTACTATTCAACTGTCGTCAATGTCCAATTCAATCTACCACTTGAACTATAGTCTGTTGTAAATGTTGTTCTTGTTGAAACCGCAATTGTTCTGGATTGTAAGTTAACAATTTACAATTTGGAACTGGCCTAATTTTGGCAGTCACGCCGTTACAATTTACAACATATGCTTCGGGATTCTGTGTTAGAGATCAGTTTTTAACAAAAAGGGTGACTTATATTGTTTATGAAGTGTACAAATTACAAATCTGTTTCTTATATTTCAACTGACATTTCTGAATCTCATGGTTATTGCAGGGAAGAAGATCACAACAGCACTAGGTAACATTTCACTGCATAATTAATATGTCTTTTCAGTAGGGTTTAATAATTCAGAAAATCTTAGGAACTTCCTTTTCAATCTTCAGGAATTGGCATAGCAGTTGCATCTGTTGCTGCCATTTCTCTTGGATTTTGTCTCTTTCTCATCTTCCGACGGAGAAGAAAAATTGCAACCCAAAATAAAAGTGGAGACCTACAAACACCTCCCTCAACCAAAAGCGCAACTACTACAACAATTAAGTCTTCTCAGAGCGTTCCGGCTTATCCCTATTCAAAATCTGATCCTGAAAAGGGAAGCACTTATTTCGGAGCTCAGATCTTCAGCTCTTCTGAACTTGAAGAAGCTACTGATAATTTTAACTCTTCTAAAGAACTTGGGGATGGAGGCTTTGGAGCTGTTTATTACGGTAAGAAAACAGAGTTTATATTTGCAGTAAGCTGTTAAGAGAAAGATGAAATTCAATTACTTACATATTTGCAATTTGCTTAATCAGGTGTACTCAGAGATGGGCGTGTAGTTGCAGTGAAGCGCTTATACGAGAACAGTCTCAAGCGTGCTGAGCAGTTCAAGAACGAAATTGAGATCCTAACTCGTTTGCAACATCCAAACCTGGTGAAACTATACGGATGCACGTCTAGACATAGCCGAGAACTCCTCCTTGTTTATGAGTACATTCCTAATGGAACCGTCGCGGATCATCTTCACGGCAAGCAGTCGAAAACCAGCTTGCTCCCTTGGCCTGTTCGGTTGAGCATTGCTATTGAAACAGCCGATGCTCTGTCTTACCTCCATACATCAGATGTTATTCACCGAGATGTCAAAAGCAACAACATTCTCCTCGACAACAATTTCCGCGTAAAAGTTGCAGATTTTGGGTTATCAAGATTGTTTCCGCCAGATGTTACTCATGTTTCGACTGCTCCACAGGGAACGCCAGGATACGTTGATCCTGAGTATTACCAATGCTACAAACTCACTGACAAGAGCGATGTTTACAGCTTCGGGGTTGTTTTAATCGAGCTTATCTCAGGTATGCCAGCTGTGGACACAAATAGAGAGAGGCTTGATGTAAACTTGGCTAACCTGGCGCTTAACAAGATTCAGAATCATGCATTGAACGAGCTGGTTGATCCTTTTCTCGGCTTCGAAAAGGATTCCGCTGTAGGAAGCATGGTAACATCAGTGGCAGAGTTGGCCTTCCGTTGTCTGCAACAAGACAGAGAGATGAGGCCTACAATGAAAGAAGTAGTGAAGATTTTGAAAGGAACTCGGGATGAACATATTGGAACGCAGAAAACTGAAATAATGGATATTTGCTGTACAGATGATGCTGTGCTTTTGAAGAATAATTCTTCACCGCATACACCAGGCTCAGAAACTGACAAATGGGTTAGCAGCTCCACTGCAGCTAGTTCCTTCTAGTGAATTCAGATTCTCTTATCCTGCTTTTGCATAAATTATGACTTTGCTCTATACTAGATTCGGTTCTGAAGTTAATTTTCCATAGACATATCACCAAAGTCCATACATTAAAGCAAGGCAACGTATATAGAACATATTTGAAATTCACACATATTCGTAAGCTTCGATTGTTTGCTTGGCTTTTGAAGGCCGATCATAAAATGATGGAAATCTTAAACCCTGGAAGGACAAGTCTTATATATGACTCTTTTTTTTCCTTCTGGGATTTTAACAGATGAAGATGAGAACGCTATGATCAAATGGGTGGAGATGAAGAGTATTCCAGCGTTGACCGGAGTACGTCGCGCTTCGGTGCTGTAATTCTAATTTGAGATGTGAATATGGATGATGCTAGAGAGGGACTGGGATTGATAAGTATTTTGGGCCTGTAGGCCCAATTAATATGTGACATATCTTAGTGGGCCTTGAGTTGGGTTCTCTGTACATAGTCCCCCAGTATATATATTTTTAAATTATATAATTGAATATAAATACAATTTTTGTTTTAATGTGAGTGAGATTTAAGTTTTAAATTAGTAAATTTCTTATATTTATAAATTATAACATTCATGTTTTGTGTATTGAGGCAAAATAAATTGAAGAAAATTCTCCTTTCAAATATAAAAAAATAAAAACAAAATTAAGGCGAGGTTTGATATGAATACAAGTTAAAATTTTTTTAAAATTAGAAGAAATTAATTTTCAAAAAAAGTGTATTTAATGAAGAATTTTATATGTTTATATTCAAATGTAATTATAAAATAACATGAAATAAGAATGAAAATTTAATTTTTGTTTCCTTTTTTTGGTAAAATCAAATTCTAATAAATTGTTTTAAAAAATTTATTTTCTAATATTACTACTAGTATTAAATAAGTATTACACGAATAGTTATATTTATATAAATAAATTTTTAATATTAATAATATTAAAAATTAAAAAAATAATTTAATATGTAATATTAATCACGTTACAGTGAATGACATTATCACGTGATATTATTTAATTAATATATATTATAATTATATTTAATTAATTTTTAAATTTAAATCTATTTATGAACCAAATATCGTATGCACGATATTTTAAACGATGAGCGATATTTAATTACTATAATATTTTTATATTTAAGATATATCTTAATTTTGAGAAATTCATGAAGGGACACGTGGTCAATTTTTGTGGGGATTTGTTTAAGTAAAAAAAATTGTGGAATTATAATACAAATAAAAACCAAAATACAATCATCCAAGTGAAGAATTTACATACCAAGCTTCTTCCACTTGTCTCTATGCTCAATTTACATGACCAACAATTTCCTTTTTGTACTTACTTAAAACCATTACTAAACACAAAAATATCACAGCCCGCCACGTGTCCCCACCTCATCATCTCCTCTTCGCGTCCTTTAAAAATTAATAATATTCCATTATTGACTGTTACGAATCAAGAGGAAATACGTGACTGTGTTCTCCGTCTCTTACTCTCAGATCTCTCTCCGTCTCTTTGAACTAAGGAAGCTAATTTCTTGTCTTTTTTCTCTTTAATTTTTAATTATGGTGACTCTTCAGAAATTCAAGCTGTTAGCCACACAGTGTGCGGTCGCCGGCAGTCCTACGAGGAGTCCAACCACGAGTCCAGTAATCCACCTTCGCCGCAGGAAGACACTTCGGATGCTACTCAACCGCCGCCGATTTACTCGCCAGGACGATGACGGCTTGGACCGGGAAATCGCCGATCAATCGCCGGAGGTCAAGAGCAAGAAGATCAGAGCTAAGTTGAAGGATTTATTCGTTTCATCGCCGCCGTTTGAGGAGAGAGATTCGGAGAGCGGAGAAGTTCGGGAAGGTCTTTTACCGATGACCGGGAGTGTGAGTAGCGGCGGTTCTTCAACTAGGCGTGGCCTTTCCGGTTCGCTTAGGCCGGTTTCGACTACCTTCCGTTATAGATTGTTGAGAAGAGCTTGGAGACCCGTGCTTGTCACTATCCCTGAATAACTGTAGAAATTAATTATTAAATTTGTGAAAAATATGTATGTACGGATAAACGGAAAACTTGACAATTATAATTAATAATATAAAATCTGTCTTTCTTTCTTACTTACAGGTTCCATGCGTTAAACAAGTCTTGTATTGTACTTGGTACATACAAATCATTGTAAGAAAGCAGGACCCGTTATTAATTTTGGGATATAGTTTTGCAATTGGTCACTCTTGCAGAAAATTGCTTTGATTTGTAATCATGGTTGTTATAATTTGGCTTGATGTTGTGTATTCCAATTGAGTCCCGAAATTATGGGTTTTTTTTTGGCTTACCAAAAGTTCCAGTTGGGCTCTTGGTGGGTTATTTTTTGTGGTATAGTGTGGAACAAGTAAAAGGCTATGCTTGCTTGCTTGCTTTTGGGTTGGGCAAAAGAATTGCTTGGCATTTTCTTGTATAGTGAGTGGGCATTTTGATTACTTTTTGTGAGGATCCTTTTCATAATTATTGATAATTTAAATCATTTTTTTTTAGTTTATATTTGTGATATTAGAATTAATATATGCAGATTTTGATAAATAACTGATTAAAAATAATCATTTTTTTTAAAACATAATAGATTTTATTCTATTAATACAGAAATAAATGTCGAAGTTTTATATTCCTACTATTTGTGTTATATATATATATATATATATATATATATATATATGCTTTTAACATGCTCCATCTTCTTTGTTTGCATTGTCTTTGTCTGCCTTGGAACTCTGGAAACAAATTAACAAACCTACACACGATCCTTGGCAATAAGTATCGATGTTCACGGAAATGTCTGAGCGTTTTCCTCTTTATTTCTTCTAAGATCTTCAACGATTTCTTCACAGGCCAGCTTTGTCTGTCTTGGCAGCTCGTTTTTCTCCAAAAATCTTGTTAATGCATCGATTATCGATCTCACATCCATACCCAAAATCCTACAGGTTTTGCATTGAGTAAAAATATTCATTATGTTGTCAGAAATCCAGCTTGTTAACGAAGAAGGAGAAGATTTGAATTTACAGCTTAATGCATGCGACGCGGTTGCCGAAATTTCATGTTCACACCATGAACACAAGAAGTCGACCAGGACAAGTTGCCCTTAACAACGGTGGCTTTCCTGGCGTGATTCTTTAACTCTTTCTCAGTGATTACGTTTGTATAGTAATTATATATACATATAGTAATGACGAAATCTTACCCATTCAGTTTGCATGCAATGTTTGACTCCACAAATTGTGCTGTGCTTCTAAGACTCAAACTCTCGCAAACCCAACAACATTTCTGCAAATAGAATTTCTGATATTGGTTCTCTGCCATGTAAAAATCAGAATCAAATTGTATGATTTTGGTCACAATTCTCTTGTTCAGCTTCATCTGCCTTCTAATCTTTGATTGCTGTGCCTGCTTCCTCTCTTCCTCATTGCTGTAATAGATGGCAGATATCTGGTGTGTACTTAAACCGAAATTCTGCAACAAAAATCACCTCTCAAATCAAACCAAGATACCATAAACAAATAGTAATAACACCGGTGACAATTAATAAGTTGATTACTAGATAACTTCTGTTGGTCGGATCGTGCGTTTCCCAGAAGATATCACACAGTGTTCTGTATGGGATTTTTCTCCTATCATACAACACTTTAACAGCTTCAGTATGGCCTGTTCTTCCTTCACAAACCTGTAATTGTAATGGTAATTAAATAGATATAGATTATATTTATTATTCATGATGAACTGAGTTTGAAGATTATTGGTATTTTTACCTCTCTGTAAGTAGGTTTTCTCAGGGTGCCTCCACAATAACCTGTAGCAGTTCTTATAACTCCATCTACACGTCCAAACGCTGCTTCAAGATCCAAAAAACTATCTGCAAAGCAAAAACCCCCCCAAATATTTATCAAAAAAATCTCAAAATTCTCATAAAAAGAGAGAGCAATAACAAGGAAAGACCTCCTGCAAATACTGCTTCATTGAGAAAATCTGGTGGAACAATTGTATGAGCATCTGCTGGTGGAATATGTGAAGTTAATACATCAAACTGA
This sequence comes from Swietenia macrophylla, assembly GCA_032401905.1. Lineage (NCBI taxonomy): Eukaryota > Viridiplantae > Streptophyta > Magnoliopsida > Sapindales > Meliaceae > Swietenia > Swietenia macrophylla. Next base: position 1,984,634 of record CP135577.1, read on the forward strand.
GGAAGTAATTTGTACATGGCGTTCATTCCATTCAAATCAGAATTGAACTGCAACAAAGAACTGCCAATGATCTCTAGTGATATTTGCTTTTATCTTTTTATATAGGGAATTGTGTCTGAACTCGTTGGAGTTTCCACATCAGCTGAGTTGAGTAAGCACTTCTAAAATTTCAGCTTCTGTCTTGTCCGTATGAAAGCACTAAGCAGACAAGACAGACGATTCCATGTGAGGGATAAATTAAATTATAAGGCCAACTGCTTGAAAGGTCTCTGTCGTAGAAATACATTGCCCCGTTCAATTAATTCTGACGTTCAAAAGGATATCAAGATATACATTGTCTATTAAAAAAATCAGTGAATTTTGTTCAAACTTGATCGATTTGTAAATTAATTTTTAATCCAATTCAGTGCAAGTGCCCAGATGATTAGGATTTGACTAAACAAGCTAAAACTAACTCTAGATATGGCATATAGTAATCTCTTTTGACTTTAAAATATTAATAATTAATTAACAATTACATGAATAATGAAAGGTAAATTAATTAAAATAAAAAAATATAAAAGGTAATATTGGATCACCCCCATGGGATATACTTTGATGGGCTTGCTCCATGGATTGAATATCCTTAGTGGGCTCTCTCAGGATTTTTCTGGCCCACAAGATTCTGCTTAGTGGATTATACTATGCATGTTCTCTCTCTCATTTTTTAGATTAGAATCTCCTTTTATTTTTATTAATTTTTAATTTTAATAAACTATTAATACGTAATAAAATTAATAATAAATAATTTATTTCAATAAATTTATAAATTAATTTTATATTTTATAATATAGATTAAAATTTTAATAAATAATTTAAATTATTTATTATTAATTATATTACGTGTCAATATTTAGTTAAATTAAGTATAAAAAATTTAAAAAAATTCTAATTCATTTAAAAATACATGATATTTAAACATAGAAAGGTATAGCATCCAATAGGATTCGAATTTGTTGGAATTAAATTTGTCTTCTTGAATCAATAAAATGGGTTCCGAAAATGAATTAGTCAAAAAAGTGGAAAGAGGGTTTTCTATGTCATGCAACGAAAGATCAAATGAAAAAGATGAAAGGGTTATACTTTCCAAGTATTATTAATACACTTTTCTTTTTAGTTTCTCAAATCAAATTGCTCAAATTCAATTAATATAATACAATTGAAACTAGAGAATCATCCCTTGTGGGATTTGAAGGCGAAATAAAGAGGGTATGGAATGTGAACGTAAGAGGAGCCAAAGCCCTTTTGCCATAATTATAATTCATGAATGTCAAGGGTCCCCCCTCGCCCCCCGGTGGACCTATTCGTCTTTATCATTCTCTCCCCACCTCTCCAAACCCTAATTTCTTTTTCTTTCAATTAATTTAAAAAAAAAAAAGAAAGAATTTTAATTTCAATAATTACGAGGAAGAGAATGTGCGCCTTCCAGTGGGACCCACATCTTATCAGCTGAATGAAGAACATCCAATGTCACTCACTCAGTCACTCGTATCCCATTCAACTGTTCTGTAATCGCAGTGCTCGGCGCGTGGTTTTTAACATGCTTTAGTTTTGGCCCCACTCTTCCACAACCCTGCCCATTCACGTCTGTAACGTTACATCGTCCCTCAGCGGACACGCCATACAGCAGTCTCTGTGACACGTCATCCATAGCAGTAACACGTCACTACCCACACCTCCCCAGTGGGCCCCACTCCCAATGATACAATACAGCTCAGAATCAGAAGTGTTCGGTAATAAAAAAATATATATTTAGGAAATAATAATTTTTAGAAACTCCCTTCATCGTCTGCGAAGGTGGTCCCCACAGCCATACAACCTTGTACAAACAAGCCTCGTATTTGTACGTTTGCCAGGTGTCACTTAGTTATGTGCACCGTCATCGTATTTAGTGGCCGTCAGGCGACGTTTCCCACTTCATAACATCCAACTTTCTTCTTACCCAAAACTTAATATAGTCCAACCAACGTTCAAAACAATTTGGGTTTCTGATTTCCTTGAGACAATTTTTGACACGTCACTCTTCCTCCTTGCCCACGCGCCGCCTCCCTCCTTGTCCACGCGCCACCTCTTTAACACGTACATGTGTGCGTTCTTGCTATTGGTTTTCCAGTGAGATCTGGTGAGTTTATGAGTGGAAATCATGAAATGAGCAGAGGAAGATCATGGGCGGAGTTACCTCGACTATTGCTGCGAAATTCGCTTTCTTCCCGCCGAATCCGCCGTCGTACGGAATCGTGACGGACGAGTTGTGCGGTGGCAGACTTTACATTCCGGAGGTCCCGCGGAGGGACAACGTTGACGTTTTGAAGTTACGTACTCGCCGTGGAAATGATATTGTGGCTGTTCATATCAAACACCCGAAATCGACGGCTACGCTTTTGTATTCTCACGGAAATGCGGCTGATTTGGGCCAGATGTTTGAGCTCTTTGTTGAATTAAGTAATCGCCTTCGTGTTAATCTCATGGGGTAATTTTGCAGTTATATTGAGTTTGTAGAATTTCATGATTATTGTTTAATTCCGTGACCTTCTGTTAAAGCTGGTTTTTTTGGTAGTTACATATAATTTTTTTTAATATATAATTTTGGTGTAAAATTTTCGATTTTGGTGTTTGAGAAGGTTGATATATATGTCTTCACGAGTCTAACTTTAATGGTGATGTGCAGTAAGAGATAATCTCCTTATCACAGAAGATTGTTAAATCTATTGGAAGCATAATTGAAATAGAGAAATTGTTCCCTGTGATCAATTACTTCAGTTCATTTATTTATTTATATGGATACGTAAGTGCTCAAAAGTCCAACTGGAAAGCCCGGCTTAGCATGTGATTAGGTTTCTTTGAAAGTTATTTGGTATAATGTTTGCTTGCAAGTAGTCAATAAGTAACCGGTGCCAAATTCGGAATCTTTAATTTTCTCTTTTCAGGATTTTCCTTTAATTTAATGCTTCCAGCCAAATGGAACATTCTATGTGTGTGAAAAAAAAAAAAAAAGGATAGAGAGATATTGTGAGGGAAACTGTAGTTAGCAGGTGATAGGATTTTTTTTTCCCTAAGGATGTAGTACCTGGTTGAAGACTGTAGGATTCTCTTTGTTGGCACTAGAAGTTTATAAACTGCACAGTATGATCTAATAGGCTGCAAAGGATGACTCAAGGACTTTAATAGACGGCAGAGGATAACTCTGGAGTAATGTGTTTTTCTTAGTTTTTGGAATTGCAAAAGATCTATAACAGGAGCCATCTCAAAACAGAATCCAGCATTTGAAGCAGTGAAATCAATTTTTCTTTCTAATTACGGAAAACATTATAAACAATTTGGGTTACTGTTCAAGGCATAATTCTTTTATTCTTTTTAGGATTACTTTTTCTTGAAATGCCTTATTTAGAGGAATATTGCTGCCCATTGCCCCACTTTGCAGTTGTTGGAGCTTCTTAGAAGTTCAATCAAATGCTTTTGTGAATTTTGATTTTGTGTAGTACTCAATATTCATCTTAACATGGTTTTCCATGATGTTTCTTAGTCATCTTAAACTGTTTGCTTGTTAGGGATTCCTGTTTATTACTTTCTTGCTTTTGGATATTGGATTGTATCTCATCACTAGTTCCCAACTAAGAAGCGTGCTTGAAACCATTTAAGCTTAGATGGAACTGCATTAGATATCAAACTTATCGTGCTTATCGTTATTTGATGGGAAAAAGGGGGGTCTCAATGCTGTAGCTCTTTGTACCAATACATACTGGTTCTACATTTTGAGCATTGCATTTATACTGTATTGCCATGTTAAACTTTACATATCTACCAATAAACTTATTGATATTTTTATTTCATGGCTACAATTTATGATTGTTTGGTGAAATTTTCAACCGATAGCGCTCATTTCAACCCCCAAACCATTGTGAGATTTTGACAGTTGCACCAGGCTGGTACGTACAGAACACCCCTGTATTGACAGAACTGAGCGCACAGACATTTTACCTCTATTAAAATTCATGCTGCTATATGAGAAGTGACATCAAAATGAATGAATTGGTAGAAGCAATGGTTGCAGGTGTTTGTAACTCAAGAGAAGAGAAAATATTTTGATGCTTAGCTATCGTCACTCTTAATAGTAATGTATTGCAAGTTGGAGTTAGACCAAATTATGACTGCTACAGTAGAATAACGGGTCAGCAGGTCTTGAGTTCCATCACTATGTTGATCAGTCAAACTACGCTCTAATTGATATATTAATTTGTTTAAATCATAAGTTTCCCATATATTGTATTTTGTATAATGGATTGAAGACACGGGGCAGTTTGATTATTAGTTGATCATTTACTGTGACTCTGTGAGGAGATCACCAAGGATTACATCATTGATTTATTGTAGCGAACTCTGTTAATATAATGCATAATCAATGCTAATGGTGACAATTTAGTTGGACTAATCTAATTGCTATGTCCAAAACTTGTTTTGTAATAGTGTTTTTTTTTTTTTTAGAATTATGTTTATTTATTTCTTTGTTTTATTCACTGTCATTGACTATGCTGTATGTTAAACTGCTGAACTTCTGGCTCAATAAAACATGGAGGATGAATTGAATTTTGAAGATAGTTTATGATATTTCATGATTGTTCTTTTTTAAATGTTTTCAAATGCATATGCATGAAATAGGAACAATCTCTTTCATTATTAGAGCTGCTGTAATTAAAGTGATTATTTATCTATTTCCACGATGGTTCTACGTTTTGCCCGACTTCGGATTATATATATAACTATGTTCTGACTTTGTATCTCATCATTTTTAGGTATGATTACTCTGGCTATGGACAATCGACTGGAAAGGTTAGAGATCTAGCTTCTCTGTCCTAATTGATAATGATAGAAAGAGAGCTTTGCATTAGCTTGTATTGGCTTTAACAACTTTACCTTGTTAGCAAGATGTTCAATATTTGTTAGATAATAAGATATCCTTCCTTTTTAGATATTGAAGAGCTAATTGCGTCGGTTTGTGGTTCTTTCACATTGGCCAACTTTATCTGTTAGAAGTAATTGTATCATTGTTTCATTTTTAGTGATAGAAAATCAAATTTCCAGTAGGCAGAATCAAATTATATTACATATGCCTAGGCACTCTCTCATATATATATATATATATATATATCCAATTGGTTCAAGCAAGGTTCTTTCCTGGGAAGTTTTGAATTTCCTTTATTATATTATCTTTTTCTCAGTTCATGTATACATTTTTTGACTGATAGTGATGAAACTGCCAAATTTGAAGAAGCATCTCGTCTCCAAATTTGTTCTTGGTAGCAAAGGGTTAACTAACCAAAGAATATCATTAAACGTAAAACAATTGTTCTAAGAATGCTGCAAAAAGGATTGATTCAGCTTTTCTTTCTTTCTTCTCTCTCTCTCTCTTGTTTTATTTTTTTCTTTTTATTTTTACACAGTTCGTATGTGCCTTTGGTCCATCATAATTTAGCTTTTCCTTGAATGCTCATGTGAGGCTTTTGGTTAAGTTGTACGGCAGTCGGCTACATATATGAGTGGAGCACCTCTTTTGCATCCAAGGAAAAATGCAAGAGTTGAAATTAAGATACTTGGCACTATGAAGGCAGGCCAACACACAATTTTTTTGAGTAATTATAAATGGAAACTTGATTTTTATTTTAGGACTTTTGACTCAAACAATTTATAGCATCCATTTGTATGCTTGTTCTACAGGTCTCCTACTAAGCATGGGATTTATCTAATACAGAAAATATATTGGTATTTGAGTTTGAAGGTAGAAAAGTGTTTTTACCCCCTTCCATGCTTTTAGTTTGATAGACGTCCCTTCTACAATAATTTTCCTTGAATCATGGATCCAATTATTTATAAAACATAAAAGAACTCCAGATACTTGGAATCAAGAAAGTCTCAAGTGTCTTTTTTCCCATAATTGCTTTGCTGGGAAAACTTTTGTAAGTTGTATCAATACCTTGAACGGTTGATAGTTCAATTCTAACAATTTTTTGTCGTGAACCGACACAACTGCACTTTTTGGGTGGCATCATGAACCTTCAAAATTTCTCTTATGGTTAACTTCTACCTTTGTTGCAAATTCTTATACTGTAACTCTTGCTTTCACTATTATTTTCCAATTCTTTGCAAAAATCATGCTATCAATACAGTTTACTTGGTAAAATTCACTATTTAGTTATGTATGTGTCAAAAACAGAATTTTCCAGTGAAGCCATATGTACTGTTCAATAACAGTTTTACCATATTGCCCATATTTTAACAGTTTCCCTTTTTTATTTGGAGCAGCCAACTGAATGTAATACATATGCAGACATAGATGCTGCATATAAATGTCTCCAGGAGCATTATGGAGTTAAGGATGAGCAATTAATAGTATATGGTCAATCTGTTGGTAGTGGACCTACTCTTGATCTTGCTTCACGTCTGCCAAATTTGAGAGGCGTAGTGTTGCATAGCCCAATTTTGTCTGGTATGAGAGTGTTGTATCCTGTCAAGCGGACATATTGGTTTGACATCTACAAGGTGATTTTATATTATTAATGATGTTCCATATCCTTGTTGCATTCTGCAGATGGGAGATTATGTAATTAATTCTTATTTTCTGTTTTTGTTTCAGAATATTGACAAAATTGGCTTGGTGAATTGTCCTGTTTTGATTATCCATGTAAGTATCATTTTCCTTGTTTACATTTTTAGTCTCTTTATGTTGTTTGTCGTCTCCTCTCTCTTTGTCCCTGTGTGCTGCTGGGGAAGGTGGGGGAAATTAATGAAGTGAAATAGTTGGTGCTTTTGGCATTATTTTGCATCCATTTGCTAGAGTGAATGTGGTCATTCTAGTGCGGCAAAACCTATAACTAAATTAATTTTTTTGTGGATCAATTGTAGAAAGTCTGTATTTACTTATCTGCACAATGCTAGTCATAGGATAAACGCTCTTCTGGACCAAAGCAAGAGTGAGCGCCAAAGCTTTAAAAATCATGTTTCAAAAAGCAGGAGAATGTAAATATTTAATATTTATTTATTGTGTAGTGCTAGAAACTATCACAAGGATGTTTATACAAACCTTCTATTATCCTTGTGCCATGAATACCTTAGTTTTTCTTTCTTAGAAGAAAAATATTTCTGCTGGTGATTTTCTTATTGCAAGTGTTATATCCTACTTGACATCTTCGCAATCTCTGAAGTCCACAAGATATATAGCTCATAGCATATTGAAAATTTTGTTGGCATAAATGAGTTGTAAAGTTAACTTTGTTTCATCTCCAGGGAACCGCAGATGAAGTGGTTGATTGCTGCCATGGGAAACAGCTTTATGAACTTTGCAAAGAGAAGTATGAACCTTTATGGATAAGTGGAGGAGGACATTGCAATCTTGAACTTTATCCAGAATTCATCAGGCATCTGAAGAAATTCGTACTGAATCTAGGCAAATCTAGAACAGCAACCAATGCTTCTAAAAAGACCACAGTAGACTCTGACAATCAGAGCAAACCATCTGAGGGTGGACCTTCAGATACTTTTGAATTGGCTGCTGACATTCCTGAGGTTTCTAGAAACAGTTTAGATAGCCGACTTGAGAAGTCTAAGAAATCAAATAAGCCTGAAAAGTCGCGGATGAGCACTGACCATGTTGATAGGATTAGAAGAATGAAGCGGTTAGTCTGGTAAAATACTCATACGAAGAACTTCTTCAATAAGTTATGTGCACCTATGCATCCAGCTGAGAAGGTAATTTAGTTTTGGTTCCGCATGTGGAATGTTGCTTCAGGTCAAGCATAAATTGTCAAGTTCGAGTATGATTCTTCTCATAAATGTTCTAATTTTTCTGTACGTATGAGTCACATTAAACAAAATATTGCATTTAATTTTCATAAAAAACAACAGCTGCATTCGGTTTAAGGATAAAAAAAAAAAAGGAAAAATTACAGTAGTCTGATATTCGAGTCTTCCAATTTCTCTAGTTGAATCTTTTAATGTTTTTCGCTTTTGTGCATGGGTTTAGGAAATGTACCTAAGTTTATGTATGTGATTTTCATGTTGATTTGGTTCCTTACTGATCTAAGACCTTTCTTAGTCATTTAAAGTTGTATCTTCTTGCCCCGATAAGAAATGAATTATCCTTTTTTTGTTTATGAAACTATGAAGGAATTTAATATGTGTTGCAATTTGAACTGAAAATCATGCACATCCGAGAATGGAATGCACCAGCATTATAGTCAAAAATCACTTGTCTGGTTGGGATCTTATTTTCTTTCTTTGTGCAGGATTCGATAATTTACCAGAAAATATATCTGCTTTTGTTGTCAAGAAACTAGCTTGGATGGAGACTTCAGGGTCAATATCTTGTCAAAAACGTGATAGAGGAAAATGGATTGTCAATTTTAAAACTGTGATTCCCTGTGAAGTTATTGCCCAAGTCTTTGCCCCGACTACCACATTTCCGTGTCTACAATTACTTGTTCCAGAAAGCATGAAAAATACAATTAGAAGGGAGACAAAAAAAACTATCACATTTCTGTGTCTACAATTGCTTGTTTTCCACGATGCACGAAAAATAAAGTGGTAGAAAAACGCAATGTATATTTGCACACAAATCAACACGTAGAAGACGTTGGTGCTGGTGACAGTTGACACAAGCAGTTTTTAGATTTAAAAAAGTAGTGCTTCTTTATACAGAAATTAACGCTTTTAATTCAATATTAAATTCGATAACGCTTTTAAGAATTTACCAAAGGCGTTTCAAAACTTCGGACCGCCCTTGTGATTCGGAGAACATCAAATCGGATTGTTGCTGGTGCTGCTCGAGGATTAGAGCATTGCTGTTGCAGCACTAGGATTGTGCATTCTGACATAAAGCCTCGCAACATTCTCTTAGATGAAGATTTCTGTTCGAAAATTTTCTGATTTCGACCTTGCTAAACTGTGCAAGAAGATAGATAGTATAATCTCAGTGCTGGATGCAAGAGGAACTGTTGGTTATATTGCTCCGAAAGTATTTTGCAGAAACTGTGGAGTAGTTTCTCACAATTCCGATGTGTATGGGTTGGGAATGATAGTTCTTGAATTGGTCGGCGTAAGAAATAATACTGCTAGTGGAGTATCTCATACCGGCAGTAGTAACTGAAGAGGAAGAAATGGACAGCGTGGAAGAGAATTTTAGTGAGCTTGTGGTGCATACAAACCAATCCATCAGATCAACCGTCAATGAGTAAAGTTGTAGAGATGCTGGGAGGTGGCCTTGAGTCCCCGCAAGTTCTACGAAAGCCCTTCTTGCATTCACCATCCTCGAGATCGTTCCAACATTCGTCTGTGACAACTCCATCACTGTCGTAGAAATCCACAACAAAGTGTGAAAAACTAAAGCACCTTCAAACGAAGTCTTGGTTCTTCAAGTTAACTATAAACTGCAAAAGTTTTCCAAGTCTTTCCATTGCTTTCCTTGCATCGTCCTGGGTGGGATGTGATACTCTTTCTTCCATATTAATTTGCCAGAAACAAGTAGAATCAGTTCACTCATGATTCGTTTTCCATAGACTGTACTCTCACCAGAAATGAGTTTCCAAATTTTTGTGCCGTGGCCTTTTCTTTTTTATGTCTACAGTTACGGAATGATGATTCTTGAGATGGTCGGAGGAAGAAGGAGAGTGGATGCTGGAGTGTCTCACAGCAGTGAAAAATGTTTTCCCAATTCGATTTATAAGCATCCCGCACCTGGCAGCGATTTTCAATTTCATGGGGTTATCACTGAAGAGGAAAAGGAGATGGCAAAGCAGATGATCTTGGTGAGCTTGTAGTGCATTCAAACCAATCCGTCTGACAGACCATCAATGACCAAAGTTGTGGAATTGCTGGAAGGTAGCCTAGAAAATTTACAAATTCCGCCAAAATCTACTGTGTCTTTGCCAACAATATCAGACAAGCAGTCTTGTCCAACGTCATTGTCAACAGATCTTGAATCATTGGAATAACTCCGCTTGAGTATGTAATAAGTATTCAAACTTCCATGTTTTTCTTTAATTGATTACTGATTCTTGCTTGTACGTGATCTTTATGTTGAAATGGTTCTTTGTTGGCAATTAGGCTGTTTTTGGTCATCGTGAAAGTCGTATGGTTCAGTCTTTGGAGCATATTTTGAGTTGCACTGATGGTTGTAGAGATTTGTGACAGTAGAGTAAAAGCCAAGTGAGCTTGTGCGTACGTGAACTGCAGCATGCCATTTCCCAGTACAAATTGAAAGAATCGTGCAAGATATTCCGGTTGGCGTGCAGACATCAGTCTGATTAACAGCCGATACCTTTATCCAACTAATCACGTAATTATTTCCATCTCTTGCAGTTACTATTCTTTAATCTCTTGTCAAAAGAAAGTTTAGGAGCCATCTAATTCACAACTTGAAAAACAATTTTAGGAAGTTATGACATAATTAACAGGCCTTGGATACAACAGAAAATCAACATCACACAACAGCGAAAATGAACTTTTTTTTTTTTTAAAAAATAATTTTCAGTTTTGAATTGTCTTTTAAATTAGTTTTGTTTGGAAAACCGTCCAAGCTGACTTTGAAAATTCTGCATTACTTATTTTTTTAAAACAGGACTTTGTCCAATTTGTTAATCAAAGGAATGGTTATTTTTTCCGGATTGTTAGTTTGTGTTTTGTTCTGGTCTCCTCCCACCCTAGTTGCAAGGAATTTGCTTTCTGGGAATGGCCAACACATCAAGAAGAAAAGGAAATTGTGATTTAAAATCCAAGTAATGGCAACATTTGACTAACTTAGTTCCAGTTTGGTATGTTTCCATTGTTCTATTATGATTCACACGCGCTAGCATATTTCATTCTTAGCTTCGTTTTAGATTGTCAGACGCAAACTTTTTTTTTTTTTACTTTATTTTGTCTCCTAAATTGCTTAATTATTTCATATCTATAGTTTAGAGATCAAGTTAGATAGTAATCCAGTTATCATTCTGCAGTTGTCTCTTGCCAGGTTTTTTGGTTTATGAATTTCCAAACTTGTCAATGGAGGAATATTGGTGATTTCGTGCATACGGTCTGTGTTAATGTGGAAATTAGAGCAGTCTTCGTTGACAAAATTTGGGAAATGTTTAATAGTCATTATTAATTATGGTCTTCTCTTAGCTGCTTTGATATTGTTCAGTACTTTCATCGTCATTCATCTCAAACATTATCCGAGTTCTTCCAAGTCTCTGTCTCCCTCTCCAAATGGATTCTCATCTCCGTCCGCGCATCATTTTCTTGTTTTTCTTCCTCATGAATACCACCTTCTCTGTTGTTCCAACACCTTTGTCAGCAGCCGACGATGCGCAATACCTGAACTGCACCGCTCCGTTTCATTGCGCAAACTTGCAGAATATTGATTATCCTTTCTGGGGTGCAAATCGGCCGGAATATTGTGGATATCCGGGGTTTGAGTTGGACTGCGAAGGCGATGCGCCAGAGATTAACATCTCGGGGATTTCCTATAGAATCCTGGACATCGATGACCAGTCGCATAGGATCACTGCTGCTAGAAACGATTACTGGGAAGATAATTGTCCGTCAAACCTTGTCAACACTAGTCTAAATTCCAGGCCTTTCAACTATGCTTCCGACGCATACAACTTAACACTGTATTATCGTTGCCCCGTTGAGAGTAATGACTTTATATGGACGGCGCTGGTTCCCAATCAATTTAATTGCAACTCCGATGAAATAAACACCAGGAATTACTATTTTTCACCGGATATCAGTCGCTTCAATAATACCTTCACTGAAGTCCTTGAAGCTGCCTTGCGAACTTGTGAAAACAACGTCATCGTTCCGGTGTCGCAATCAACTCTTGATGCAATGGTAGGAAATCCGAATTCAGTAAACGTGACTGAGTCTCTTCGTCGAGGTTTTGGCTTGCAGTGGCTTGCAAACAACAGCTTGTGTGAAGAATGTGAACGATCAAAAGGACGGTGTGGAATTACTGCTACAACCGGTGCATTCACTTGTTACTGCACTGATAAACCTTATCCCTCGTCTTGTCAAACCAACAAAGGTATGTCTTATTGTTAGTTTGAAACATTAATTAATTTCACATTAACACAGCAAGGTTTGCGATAGAACTCTATGTTTTAGATGTTATGAATTGTATTCAAAGACGTCTAACTTGAGAAAAGGGAAAAGAAATGCCCTTTTGTTCAAAGTATTGACCAAGATAATCCACCCTAACTAGAGAGAAAAGAAAATGCTTGGAAAATGGAAGCACCCGTTTAGGAAGACGGACTAGACTTGAAGTGAATTGACAGCCAAAACAATAGGTCATTTTGAGTATGTTTGAAATTAAAATGTTCTTCCATTAAATAAAAGTGAATTGTTAGTTAGTTGCTTTAGGACTGAAACATGTCCACGTTTTCTTATGTTGTCTGGTTTTCAGTTTGTGCATATCCGAATCTTTAGGAAGTAGTTAGTTTATTATCATGTTTTTGTTTCATGGCTGAAATGTAGGACCATGATCTTTTCTTTAAGTTATTTTCAAGTGTACTTACATGTAAGTTTGTTGAATCAAATAGGGTTGTAGAGTTCCCTTAGCACAAGTCTCGGACTTCTTTTTTCTTTTTTCTTCAATCTTCTCTCTTTCTTCGGTTAAAAGTACTTGTTTGGTATCTTTGTAGTCTCCTGATTTTAATCTTTAAAACTAACATGAATGAATCATTAAGTATAAGGGGAGGAATTACAGTTTAAAGTTCAGATTCATCATCAGGTTCATTTCCTGACAATTAATTTGCCAATAATGGAAAAGCTGTTGATAACTTTGTTCACGCTGCAGGATCACACTTCAGCAAGAGAATGAAGATTTCCCTTGGTAATATGTTCATCTGACGGTTGTTTCTTCATTGGCAGTAGCATTTCTTTTGTGATATCATAATTTTTCAGTGGCAGTGACATTTCTTTGCAATTATTTCCAATACAGGTGTTGCAGCTGGTCTGGTGGGGATGATAATAATTATCTCAGTTCTCATATTCTGGAAGAAGAAAACAGAGAATTATTCAGTTCTCGCATTCTGGCAGAAGAAAACAGAGAATGATCAACACATGGAAGCTTTTATTAGAAATTATCGATCTCTGGCACCAAAAAGATATAATTATGGTGATGTTAAGAGGATAACAAAATCATTCAATGATAAGCTTGGCAATGGAGGCTATGGCGAAGTTTACAAAGGAAAGCTAGCCGATGGTCGACTTGTGGCAGTAAAGGTATTGAAGAAATCCAAAGGCAACGGAGAGGAATTCATCAATGAGGTGGCCAGCATTAGTAGAACATCCCATGTTAATATTGTCAATTTTCTGGGTTTTTGTTATGAGAAGAACAAAAGAGCTCTAATCTACGAATTCATGCCTAATGGATCCCTGGATAATTTCATATGTGACCAAGAAACTTCAAGTACTAAAACCAAGCTCGAATGGAGAACAATGTATAAAATTGCAGTCGGTATTGCCAGAGGACTTGAGTATTTACATCGAGGTTGTAACATAAGGATTGTGCATTTCGACATAAAACCTCACAACATTCTTCTAGATGAAGATTTCTGTCCGAAAATTTCGGATTTTGGGCTTGCTAAACAATCCCAAAAGAAAGAGAGTATCATGTCAATGATAGATGCAAGAGGGACTATAGGATATATAGCACCGGAAGTATTCTGCCGAACCTTTGGAGGAGTTTCTCACAAGTCTGATGTCTACAGTTACGGAATGATGATTCTTGAGATGGTCGGAGGAAGAAGGAAAGTGGATGCTAGAGTGTCTCACAGCAGTGAACAATATTTTCCCAATTCGATTTATAAGCATCTTGAACCTGGCAGCGATTTTCAATTTCCTGGGGTTGTCACTGAAGAGGAAAAGAAGATGGCAAAACAGATGATCTTGGTGAGCTTGTGGTGCATTCAAACAAATCCATCTGACAGACCACCGATGCACAAGGTCTTGGAGATGTTGGAAGGTAGCTTAGAAAGTTTGCAAATTCCACCAAAACCTTCCCTGTCTTCGCCAACAAGATCAACCAAACAGTCTTCTCCATCATCGTTGTCAACAAATCTTGAATCATTGGAATAAATGCGCTTTGAGTATGTAATAACTATTTAAACTTCCATGTTAATTTTTCTTTAGTCTATTACTGATTCTTGCTTGTATGTGATCTTTATGTTGAAATGGTTCTTGGTTGGCAATTAGGCTGTTTTTGTCATTGTAAAAGTTGCATAATTCAGTCTTTGGTGCATATTTTGAGTTGCATTTTTGGCTGTGGAGATTTGTGACAGTAGAGTAAAAGCCAAGTGAGCTTGTCTGTACATGAACTGGAGCATGCGATGTCACTGTTCAAATTGGAAGACTCATGCAACGTATTTGACCTGTTCGGTTGGTTCACAGCGACCAGTCTGATTAACAGCAGTTACCTTTATCCAACTAATCACATAATTCTTTCAATCTCATGCAGTGACTATTCTTTGATCTCTTGCACAAGGAAAGTTTAGGAGCCATCTAATTCACAATTTGAAAAGCAATTTCATGAAATTATGATATAATTAACAGGTCTTGTATACAACAGAAAATTAAACATCGCACAACAGCAAAAATGATTTTCTTTTTTTAATAATTTTCAGTTTTGGATTGTCTTTAAATTAGTTTTGTTGAAAACCCTCCAAGCTGAATTTGAAATTTCAGCATTCCTTATTTTCTAAAACAGGACTTTGTCCAATTTGTTAATCAAAGTAATGTCAACATTTGACCAACTCTGTTCAGGTTTGGTATGTTTCCATTGTTCTATTGTGTTTGACACACACTTGCATTCTTAGCTTCGTTAGATTATCAGAAGCAAACTTATTTTTTTACTTTATTTTGTCTCTTATACTGCTTAATTATTTCATATACATAGTCCAGAGATCAACTTAGGAAATAATCTAGTTATCATTCTGCAGTTGTCTCTTGCCAGGTTTTTGGGTTGATGACTTTACAACCTTGTCAATGGAGGAATATTGGTGGTTTCGTGCATATGGCCTGTGTTGATTTGGTAATTAGAGCAGTCTTTGTTGACAAAATTTAGGAAATGTAATATAGTTATTATTGATAATGGTCTGGTCTTAGCTGCTTTGATATTGTTTAACACTTCCTTCTTAATTCATCTCAAATATTATCCAAGTTCTTCCACATCTCTGTCTCCCTCTCCAAATGGATCTTCATCTCCGTCCAACCATCTGCTTGTTTTTCTTCATAAATACCATCTTCTTTGTTGTTCCAACACCTGTGTCAGCAGCACACAATGAGCAATACGTAAACTGCACCACTCCGTTTCATTGCGCAAACTTGCAGAATATTGGTTATCCTTTCTGGGGTGCAAATCGGCCGGAATATTGTGGATATCCGGGGTTTGAGTTGGACTGCGAAGGCGATGCGCCAGAGATTAACATCTCGGGGATTTCCTATAGAATCCTGGACATCGATGACCAGTCGCATAGGATCATTGCTGCTAGAAACGATTACTGGGAAGATAATTGTCCGTCAAACCTTGTCAACACTAGTCTAAATTCCAGCCCTTTCAACTATGCTTCCGACGCATACAACTTAACACTGTATTAGCGTTGCCCCGTTGAGAGTAATGACCTTACACCGACGGCGCTGGCTCTCAATCAATTTAATTGCAGCCCGCATGAAATAAACACCAAGAACTACTATTTGTCATCGGATACCAATAGCTTCAATAATAGCTTCAGTGCAGTCCTTGAAATTTCCTTGCAAAGTTGTAAAAACAACGTCATTGTTCCAGTGTCGCAATCAACTCTTCCGTCTATGGCAGGCAATCCGAATTCAGTAAATCTGACTGAATCTCTTCATCAAGGTTTTGGCTTGCAGTGGTTTGTAAATAAGAGCTTATGTGAAGAGTGTGAACGATCAAATGGACAGTGTGGAACTGATACTAGGACCGGTGCATTTACTTGTTATTGCCCCGATAAGGCCTATCCCTCTTCTTGTAAATCCCACAAAGGTACGTCTTATTGTTAGTTTAAAACTTCAATTAATTTCACATTAACCCTGCAAGGTTTGAGATAGAACTCCATAGTTTATATGTTATTAATTTTATTCAAAGACGTCTAGCTTGAGAGAAAAGAAATGCCCTTTTGGTCAAAGTATTGACCAAGATAATCCCCCCCAACTAGAAAGAAAAGAAAATGCTTGGAAAAACGGAAGCACGCGCTTAGGAAGACGGACTAGACTTGAACTGTATTGACAGCCAAAACAATAGGTCATTTTGGGTATGTTTGAAATTAAAATGTTCTACTATTAAATATTAGTGAATGAATCATTAAGTATAAGCGGAGGAATTAGAGTTTAAAGTTCAGATTCATCATCACGTTCATTTCCTGACAGTTAATTTGCCAACAATGGAAAAGCTGTTGAAACTTTGTTCACGCTGCAGAATCATACTTCAACAAGAGAATGAAGATTTCACTCGGTAATAAGTTCACCTTACGCTTGTTTCTTCATTGGCAGTAGCAGTTCCTTTGTGACATCATAATTTTTCAGTGGTGGTAACATTTGCTTGCAACTATTTCCAATGCAGGTGTTGCAGCTGGTCTGGTGGGGTTGATAATAATTGTTATCTCAGTTCTCATATTCTGGAAGAAGAAAACAGAAAATTATTCAGTTCTCGCATTCTGGCACAAGAAAACAGAGAATGATCAACACATGGAAGCTTTTATAAGAAATTATCGATCTCGGGCACCAAAAAGATATAATTATGGTGATGTTAAGAGGATAACAAAATCATTCAACGATAAGCTTGGTAATGGAGGCTATGGCGAAGTTTACAAAGGAAAGCTAGCCGATGGTCGACTTGTGGCAGTAAAGCTATTGAAGAAATCTAAAGGCAACGGAGAGGAATTCATCAATGAGGTGGCCAGCATTAGTAGAACATCCCATGTTAATATTGTCAATTTTCTGGGTTTTTGTTATGAGAAGAACAGAAGAGCTCTAATCTATGAATTCATGCCTAATGGATCCCTGGATAATTTCATATGTGACCAAGAAACTTCAAGTACTAAAACCAAGCTCGAATGGAGAACAATGTATAAAATTGCAGTCGGCATTGCCAGAGGACTTGAGTATTTACATCGTGGTTGTAACATAAGGATTGTACATTTCGACATAAAACCTCACAACATTCTTCTAGATGAAGATTTCTGTCCGAAAATTTCGGATTTTGGGCTTGCTAAACAATCCCAAAAGAAAGAGAGTATCATGTCACTGATAGATGCAAGAGGGACTATAGGATATATAGCACCGGAAGTATTCTGCCGAACCTTTAGAGGAGTTTCTCACAAGTCTGATGTCTACAGTTACGGAATGATGATTCTTGAGATGGTCGGAGGAAGAAGGAAAGTGGATGCTGGAGTGTCTCACAGCAGTGAACAATATTTTCCCAATTCGATTTATAAGTATCTTGAACCTGGCCGCGATTTTCAATTTCATGGGGTTGTCACCGAAGGGGAAAAGGAGATGGCAAAACAGATGATCTTGGTGAGCTTGTGGTGCATTCAAACAAATCCATCTGACAGACCATCGATGCACAAGGTCTTGGAGATGTTGGAAGATAGCTTAGAAAGTTTGCAAATTCCACCCCAAACCTACCCTGTCCTTGCCAACAATATCAGACAAGCAGTCCTGTACTACGTCATTGTCAACAGAGCTTGCATCACTAGAGAATCCTGCATCGAGTAAGACAGAGCTTGCATCACCAGAGGAATCCTGCATCGAGTGACGTGTGAAATTTATTTAAACCTGTATAACAATACCAACAATGAATCTTACTCTTTGACCTCAAATTGTTAGCAAAAGTAAAATTTGTTCGAGTGATGAACTAGTGATAAAGCTATTTAGTAGCACAATAATGCCTTTCTGATGAAGCATAGCCGTCAAGACAGTTCATCCACAAGTGTGGTGCTTATATAAATTTACCAAGGATTGCATGGATGTTTAAAGAGTATGGAGCAAAATTTTGCCTCAATTATTCTATACAACTTAACTGCCTCAACTGAAAAGACCTGATGGGCAAATAATCCAAGCATTTATCTGCCTATATTGTATCGAACTGCGCAAATTATAGGAGACATCTCAAACTGCAGCTTAGCTATGGTCTGAGGGTAAGTTTTTGATCCAGTTTGTGAGTTAGATACATTAATGTCAGCAGAGACATAACTAAGAGGAAAAAGGTAATTCTATTGGATTCTCTGAGCAGAAAAGGAGGCCGATGTGACATAAGATTGCTTACACATAATGCAGTTGAGGAACACCATGGATTTTGTTTCAGCCAATAACCTGAGAGTCCCTCATCTCCGGACATTGTCCCCAGATCATCAAGCAGGAACACTGTATCCTACGGTTTATGGCACAGAGTGATGCAATGTAAACTGCTTGATTCTAGATCTGGGAGGCTGTGACATGCAAATCATAATAAACACTTCCATGATAAGATATTGAGAAGTGTACTACCTTGCCTCTTCAGATAAGACCAAATAAGCTGGATGTTCAAATATGACATGCAGCTTGCTTAATGTCAAGCATACTCCACCATCTCACTCATTTATATGGCTCATGCCTGTCAACATATAAACTCGGATCAGATGCTGAAAGGAAAATATAATGCAAAATACAATTTGTAAACAAAGTTAACAGAACAAGCACAAAGTTTACCCGGGTAAGCAAAGCAATATGTTGACAGATTGGTTGGAAATTCCTCTTCCATGGCAAATCTGCATTCTTTCCCCATAAATGAATTGACAATTTAAGAGGTATTACTATGTCTTACATCTTTTAGCTCAGTAGTTTTCAGGTTTTTTTCCCTGCTTTCCTGCAGCTCTGCCTGCAAAATTCATCAGCCAAAGAATGAATCATGGCCTCAAAAGAACTGTTCACCGATGAGGCAGTTCCCAAACCAAATGTAGCACAATGGAAGTAAAATTTTGGCAGGTCAATTTGGGACAGTTACCCAAAAAAAAAAACAATACAGATGAAGTTGCTTCATTATACTTTCACCACCAAATAAAAAAAAATACTTTTCCCATATTACATGAATGTAAACCAGACCCTCCCCGACCTCAATGTGAGCAAAATTTAACCCCAAACATCTTGGACCACCCAAGAGGTTTTACTAATTGAACCAACCAACATGCACATTGCTTACTAGTTTTAAAACATGAAGATTAAGCAATTTCTCATAGGAAAAAAGTCCTTGAGGCTTACCAGTTTGGTTTTCAAATCAGAGATGGCACGCTGTCTCTGGTATGCAAAAAACTTTAATGACTAAAACAACAAAGAGCACAAAAAGGAAAAAATAAAAAATGTATCAGGCTCAAGTCAGCCATGGTAACATAGATAGATAAACAGCTAGGTAATTTCTAGTAAAACAAAGACAAAGTTCTGACAAAACTAGAGCTTTACTTACTCCAAGCCTCTGCATTTCAAGAGATCGTCGTAATGCTCCCCTTTTAGATAGCAGATTCTCAGTCATTAACCTTAAAGGACGTCTGTAGTTTTTCCCGCGGTAGATAATGATAGCATGGCCTTCTTTTATCTTGTCCACTGAAACAAGAATTCCACCACTTTCTGCTACAAGTGACTTTGCAGTATAAGTTACTTGAGCAAACAATTTCTGCATGGTGATCACCTTGACAACTTCTCTGTGCTTCCAGTGTTGATGCAGTCCTTCTATGACACCATCAAAGATCCCCCGCCTTCCTGAAGCCAGAATTGAACCAAAATGTGTGACCAGAGAGATAGAATCAGACAGCTGCAAAGAACTAGTTTATGGCAGCAGCTAGGACTACTTGTTACATTTCTAGACAGAATAATTGTGTGGGACAACTAAGCTTCTCAATTGAAAGTTGAATCAAGTACCCGTGGGATTGAAGCTCTACATCAACAAAAGCATGACGCAAATATGTTAAAGATCAGGTCAGCATCAACTAAGAGAAATCAGTAAATTAGTTATAGAACCTCCATGGAAAGTGGAGTCTGTTGTGACTTTTCAGACACTGGTCAACTGTCATGGAAACCCAATCCTTTGTAAAAATGTGACTGCGATGCATTGACAGGGTAACAGATTACAAAATGACAGCAAATTTCCATAGCCAATATCTAGAAAAAAGAGCGTATAGAGAATTAACAAGAGAATCTATTACGGTAATTAAGGCATAAACATATTTCCAAATTATACAGAAAACCATAAATGAAACTGTTGATGACAAACAAATTCTAGATGTAGCAGTTGATACACAGATACAATATTTACTAGGTGAACTACATATTCAAACACACTTTGAATAGAAGAAAGTAATGTTAGAAAATGAAACTAATTTGTTGCAAATGCAACATTCCAAAGAACCCCAAACACTCAATGCCAGCTTATGACTTCTGAAAATAATAATTTGATGTATTTCTAAATTCACTACATTTTAGTAATGAATGAGGAGCTTTTGATGTTGATTTCGCGCTGCAAATAGGAAGTAACATAATACAGAGGCAGCCTAATAATACTTATAAGAATTGCTAGGTTGTTTAAAAATCTAACCAAGAATAATGACATCTCCAGTCACTAGTTCTTTAAAAAAGGAAAAAAAAATACTGAAATATGTGGAGAGAGAAAACTTTTCCATACCAAGCAACAAGCTACTATTCATCTTCAGTCCTATCTTACGGAGACACTCTCTCTCCTCTCGTGTAATCATTTCCTGGTCTAGGTCCTGCTCATTGGGCCTCCATGCAGAATTCAACTTTGATAACTCCTTTGCTGACTTCTCTATCTTGATGTTAAGCTGCAAAAGCCATAGTGAGTGTTTTCCCACAAACACTAGTGCATCAAGTAATAAGAAGACAGCAATCTTACAATGAAAAGCTTGTGTTCTTGCTTTCTCAGTTCCTTCTCTAATTTTCCTATCTCAGCTTCCAATTGGAGTTCAAACTCACTATTAGCCTTTTCCATTTCTTCAAATTTAGATTGTACATTCTGGAATTCTGATAAAGTTCCAGCTTTGCTAGTGCTTTCCAGTGGTTCATCAAGCAAACAAAATGTTTCAATTGCTTTCAGCCGTGCACCCTCTTCATAAAGTTGGCACACTTTCAGCTCCCTTTCTCTCTCAACTATCAAACTTTTAACTCCACAAGGAAGAAAGTCCTTGCCTCTATACAGTATTATAAAAAACTTATTGCGCAGCAAAAGAACTCCTCTGGTGAGATGCTGCATTAGTGAGAAGTCACCATTAGAAAAATTGAATTTCTGCAGAAATTAATCACAGAGATGCATGGCAAGCACACAAAAGAAGACAAGCACACTAGCAAATGAAAAGCTCACTGACAAGCATGGTTTAAGTCGTATTGAGATACAATAGTTGCATCATAGCACCACTCAATCACTGTAACAATACCATGGAGATTCAAGCAAGGAAAGAAAAAGCAGCAGGAGTGCTTAATCAAGATGACTTTCATACAAAGACAATAAGGAGCAAGTTAGTCTTGTCCAAAAAATTTAGGTGACTAATATGCAGCCAATGCCACTTAATGATGAGTGATGGCATGAATAGGAAACTAGGCCAGAGACTGAAAAATGGACTACTTGGCCTTGAAATATGTTAAAATAATAAATCCCAACAGGTCATAGATGTCACATATTCACAGGTTCACTCTATCTTGTCAAACTTGCCTTAAGCTCATTTGCCATTTGCTCATTGTTGGCATTCAGAACTCCCCATTTCACTGCAATTTTTGCTATGAGGCTTTTCTCCCACAATTTTAAGATGGCAGCAGCTAAACCTTGCAGTCCCCTGTTTCTTCCTTCAGAAAACAATATAGATTGAATCAAACCTTATAACAATGCTTACAAATTAAAGCTTATGTGCCTCATAGGCTTATAAAATAAAATGTTTAAAATAGGGAAGGCAATACCAAGGACAAAATGAGTAGGTAAGGGGTGGGCAAGCTTCCTCAAATATGTTAGTTCATCATCGGTCAGCTTTGATCTGGCATCTGGTGGACAAAGCCTAAATGGAGGTTTGAATCCAGGAACCACTTCTGGAAGCAAGTCTGCATCTACTGGCAATGGCTTCCACATCCACCAGTCAACAAAGCGAGGCCCTAAACCATCCAACAATCTGTCACCTTCTCTCTCATACAGGGATCTATCTATTTGTTGATTTCTAAAATTTTTATCCACAAAAATGCTAGACGGTAACAGGTTCTCTTCTCCATCCTTTACACATGTGTTTTTATCTGCAGTAGTGGTATTAGAATTTATCTGAAAAATATTCACTTTATTTTCTAAATCCAAGTGAGTTGGTTTTGACAATTGTGCTTCTGGACCTTCAGCTAAGCATGAATGCATCTTCATAGAAAATTTTGATGCCGACGGATAATTGTCTCCTCTGTAAATAACATGAGTGTCTTTCTTAGTCCAAATAACCAAGCCTCCGGTCTTCAGCTGTTTGAAACAAAGGAATCGAGAATATCAATTGCAGTATATAATATAGATTCAGAAGAATATCTCACTACAAATTGTGAAGTTAATGCATATAAATTTGTAGCTCACTAACGGTATCTTGGCACTGCAAGTGCCAAAAAAATCATAAGGTATTGCGTTTAAACCTGTCTCTCACCAGTAACTTTTAGTATTACAGATTAACAAAGCCAGAAACCAAATATATATTCCTCCCATAACTCCTAATATTGAATTCAGAGAAACTAATGCTGAAGCACTAACACTGGGCACGCTCTTAAGAAAGAAATGCCCAGTACCAACAGACAATTTAAGAGGAAAACCTAGTACCAAATCCTAGCCTCATGAGTATGGCTTTTGTTTTTATTAAGCGGGCAGATCAAACAACAAAAGTGATAATAATAATAATCATCATCATCATCATCATCATCATCATCATCATCGTCGTCATCGTTAGTTAAATAAAAGATATCATTGAGAATGTGCAATTTTATTAAGATTACTACATCATGCAAACATCAAAATCTGACCCAACCCAAACTGAAACTGAGTCCTATTCCAGTTTATGCATAATAACCCTAATCAACCAGAACAATTGCCTAAACGTCTTATATTCAACTTATAACACACAAACAAGGTTCAATTATGTGTCCATCAAAGTTTTCAAGATAACAACATTAAGAGTTAAGACCACTGATCAAATTATCATAGTCAATTTTTTTTTTTTTTCAATTCATAGGTAAAACAAACAATCTATCAACTTGAACATCTTTATGGGGAAAGAAAAACTGTAACACAAAGTAATCGAAACCAAACCTCGAGAATTTCTCTTGCCCTATCCATATTCTTACACAAAGGAACATCAAACTTCACCATAGCAAGCTCATTCCTCCTCCAAGCCAGTCTAATCTCAAAAACAACACTATCAGTCACCCCAGCTTTCTTCACCTTCACCCACTTCCTCATCTTTCTAGCCTCATCTCTCAATATCTCAAGCAAATCCCTATCGAGACTCATGTCAGCTCTAGTCACCACCTTCGGTTTCTTCATCCTCCTAAACACAAACCTCTCCTCCTTCAACCATGGCACTTTCCCACCAAAACCATCCCTCATACCCTCCTCATCGCTTATATTCTTCTCAAAACACCCTTTAAATTCAAACTTCTCCGAATCGTTTTTCTGGGCATCATTCAAAACTCGATCTTTCTGAAGCTTTTCAATGTTCTGTATAATCTTATTCATTGCTTTCTTGCCTCTAACACCGCTTTCCTTAGCAGTCAATGGCCTGTCTGCTTTTTCATAGGTCTTCTTGGTTCGGGTTTTGGTGGGGTTGACGATCTCGTGGGGTTCAATAACGATGGGAGACCTCATCCATGGAGCTGTCGGCATTTTATTAATGGGTGCATTGGGTTGTGAACTGGGGTTTGGCGAGACTGAAATTTCCGGGCTTACGAGTTTGAACGTTTTTGGAGTGAATTGGTTTGGGTTTGCGGAGGAGCAAATGACAGGAAAAGAGCGGAATTGGAGGGAGGTAAGTGAAGAAGAAGAGGAGAGAAAGAGAATAGCGGACATGAGTGGATTGGCTTAGCAAGGTTATGGCGATACTCTCCCTTTCCACAACTCAAAACAGAGTTTGGTGGTTTATCTCATCTTTAACTGACAGTTTGTGGCACAGTTTACGCCATCTTAATTTGAGCAGATATGGCTGCTGTCCATTAAAATATCTCCAGGGTCTATCTGCAATCTGTAATACATAATCTTTATGAACGTGTTTTTCCCTTTTTTTTTCCAAATTTTAAAAGAAAATAATTTTAAAAAAATAGTATTCAACTGAAAATTCAGAAAATAGAACCTTTTGCATTCCAGTATAAAAGTACAGTCTATTCAAAGAATATGTCGACTGAGAAACAACAGGGAGTTTACAATTCCTCGGCCACTCTTTCTTCATGGCTCGAAGATTTGCATACCATTTTGACAAATCAGTAACATCACCGGATTCTCTAAATTTCCGTCCTGAGTATTATAGCATGTATTTTCTGCCCCCGAAAGATAGTTCATTGGAGTAACTAGCTAGTCTCTGTTATCTGCCTATCTGCATTTCCAGTCTTATAATCCAAACTATTAAGCGTTGCAAGCAAGACAGACACTGCAAATATTTTAGAATAGAAAGAAAACTGAATAACTCATATGCAGTGTGCGCGCGTTTAATCTAAACCAAGCGAAACCAAACATTTAAATTGGTTTAAATCAATTTTAATTTTTTAAAAAATAAAACTCCAATAATTAAATTAATTTTTAAATTGAATTTATTCAACCCAATCAAATTAATCTAATCCAATAAATATACAAAAAATTTAATAAATAAATCTCTTACAATTAAATTTATTTGTAAACTTAAAAATAAATTTATTTTTAATATAAATTATAATTAAATTTATTTTTTAATATAAAAAATATAATTTAATAAAATAATTAAATTTTATAATTATAATAATATTTTAAAATTAACCTTCAATTAAATAATTCAATTTAGGTCGATACAATTTAAGTATTATTATCAAATTGAATCGGATTGACTCAAATTAAATTAATTCAAATTTTAGATCCAAATCAATCCAAATTTGCTTACCTTACTCGTATGCACAAGCAGCAGAGTTCACTTAGATTCATGATAAATTGCATTCAATTTGCTGTTTTTTTTTTCAGTTGGGTTCTTCTTCAAGACTTGTAATATACAACACATGCAGAAGGAAGACAGAAAAAACCCATTATGACTTTTCAGGGCTCAAACTAAAAGTTGAGGTAAGCACATATGCTTCACATCATCTTCCCATCATCCTCAGGATCGCGCAGGGTCCCAAGCATCCAATCCATCCATATGGTATAATGACCATAATTATGACGGTATGTGATGTGGTGAATGGTGTGGTAGCCTGCACCCATCACAGGCCATAACTTGCTGTGGATACAATCATGAATGTTTGCCGTCCATATGCCTTCAAGGAAAAGGAGCCCTATATGTGTGGTAAAATGAGTTGGCACTATGAAGAGGGCTATAACATGTGGCACAGCCTGCAATATACCATCGATTGGGTGAAATGCCAAACCTGAGACAAAGTAATACTTTTCAGTCACCAGTTCAATAAGCAAGATAAAGAGGACATATAGAATCGGAGTAAACAAAAAGTGCAATGAAAAGCCATCTGGGAGAAATAATTCATGATATTGGCAGAATTACAAGAAAATGGATGTTGCCATAGAGTTTATCTCAGCATAGAATTTTTGCTCACTGCAATAGAGTTTTTCCCTTATTGGAGGTGTTCATTCTAGCCTACCTCAGCAAAACCTCAATATATAAAATCTGTCTTCAAACTTAAAATGCCAAACAATGATGATTTCAGATCCAATGTCAATTTGTTGAAACCAAACAGCAGGAAAAAGAGGCTGCAAAATGAGTTTGAACCAAAATCATTTGATCGGAAAGGATTGACAACAGTTTTACTTGATATTTTGGAAAAATCTAATTTCATAAAAGAAAAATTAAATAAAATATATGAGTTTGTGTGAGAAGAGAGTATTTTACCAATGATTTTACGTGAGCATTAGAACTCTTTCAAAGCTATTGAATTGAGTAGATAACCTTTACAAAGTTCATTGAAGCTAATGCTGTTAGCAACTCAGAATTTCACAACTAGATAAGATCAAAAGACATGGAAATCAAAATAGCTTAAGCTAAAAGGATTGATGCTGATTACAAAGACAGGAAAAGACATTGATGATCAAGCTTGAAGGGTCAACCAGGGAGATGAAGCTACCAAGGAAACTACTTCGAGCTTTGATTATAGATAGAGACGGAATTTAGTTAAAAATGTATCAACCAATAGGAATTCATATACAAATAAAAGTTACACATCTTCAAATTCTTCTAATTCTTCTATGAAATAGCCTCTCATCTTTCAATCAATGTATAGTTATATTATTATTTTGTTGTTGTTGTTGTTGTTTTGAGAAGAAATATCAATTTATAAACATGGGGATGATTAGGTGTTCACAGTGGAAATCAATGAAGATGACTGGTGGTTTAGTGATGGCCATGGTGGTTGCAAGCATTTTATCCCAAATTTTCCCATCTGACACTGCTTAGATTTGATTATTCCGTCAATAGAAGAATGTACCTTCTAGATCGGAAATCTTAACTATATTTCCTAGTTACCAATCAGCCTATTAATGAAATCCAAATAATTTATCAACTTGATCAGCCGCAATATTAATTACAGAAATTAAAGCTAGTAGACAAGGATGAAAGAACATACCAGCAAAAGGTGATAGAGTATTTTGCTTGTTGTAGATATGATGAGTGGCATGAATATGCTTGTATAGAAATTTTATGTCATGCAACTCTCTGTGCATCCAATAAATCCCGAACTCCACAAGTACAAGGTAAATTATTAAGTATGTCAGGAAGGCAAGCCAACCGAGATCACTTATTCTAAAGAAACACTTTGTCCATCCATTTTCAATCATGTACTCAGAAAGAGTTGGAAGGGCACAGTACCATGGCATGGCCTTCATAGAAACATATATTTGCAACAGCATGGCTTTTCTTGAAGGGACTTCATCTGCAATGAAAATGTCCAAGGAAGAAAACAAACATGTCATCTTAGGCATGTGTAGAAGTGATAATCTATCAAAATATCAACATGCAATGAACAACAATCACAGTCATCACTTTCATGAATATTGCATGATTTACTTGGTCTAGATAATAAATCATGGCCATTCAGCATAGCAAAATTTTTAACAGAACAGCAACTGTCGAAGTCGCATCAGTTCTTACAAAGATAGTCTTGCATCTTTTCATAAGTTCTAAATATCGGCAAAGTATGTCTACAACTTCTGCTATCATGCTGCTGACTTGCTAAATTCCCAATTGCAGTGGATTTGAGAAAACTATGTATCAACAGGACAATAAGCTTCTGATGTACTTAAAACCATGGATCAAGAGCCAAAAACAAACTCTAAACTTAAAAAAATATTATGCAAATCTTAACATGATTTTACAACCTGTTGCCTCGATAACTTAGGAACAGAACTCTTAAGCATACCAAAGGATTTAAGGAAAGGCAAGAATCAATCATTCCCAAGAAGATGACAGAAATTAATAATTGACAAAATTATATACTCTGTGATAAAAACCTGATAATTGAGATATATCTGAAAAAAGACAGTAATACAACATAAATCATCCAATTCAAAAACAAATTAAAAATTAAAAATAAACAAAAATAGCAGCAAAGTTGAACACTTGATAATACAACCGAGCATAATTAAGAGTAATACAAAATAATTCTAACAAACAAAAAAAGTTAAAAAGAGATCTAATAGATATTAAAAATATGTCTACTGAATCCATTGACTACTAATGAAATCGAATTCATAATCAACCACTAACAAGAATCTATAGAACAAATTATGTCACTTCATCAATTCATTAGCATCAACAGAGATCCAAAGCTAACAACTAAACGATAAAAATAGGGTACAATATGTTGGATCAATCGAGGAAATTGACCAAATATTCATTGACCAAATATTCAAGAATAACAACGCATCCAAATTTATTTACCAACTAAAATCAAGATTTTGAAAAACTTCTGTAAAATCAATCATGCATTTCCAAATCAAGAACAACGTTAACCCATCCAACGTAAAAGATAATCATTTCAACGCGAGCAATCAAAACTGAAAACAAAAAACATACATATACAAACATGAGAAGATATAATAGGTAGATATAATAACCCATCCAAGAAATCTATCAATTGACGAAACCAAACCAACCCAGATTAACCTTTGCCAACCAAACCAACCCCCATCTCATAAATCAATCTCAAGAAAAGAACACGCATTATTATAACTACGTATAATAGGTGTACTACCTTTAGGGACATAAACGTTTTGTTTCAAATGGTAGATGTAAAAACACCACAAGAACCCAGAAATGAAGTAAAGAAGACTTCCAGCAAGATAGTTACGAAGCCACGACTGCAAAACATGCGGAAGCTGCTCCCACAGTCCCGACGGCAACAAGTTGCCTAACACAATGCGGTTATACAGCGTAGTCTCGTCGATGAAAAGTTGCAAATAATCGTCCCCCATCAGCGCCGGCTATCTGGGGAAAGCTGAGAGAGAGAGATAAGAGGAGAGAGGAGTGAGTTGGAGATGCGGTTTAAAGCGCGGAGATTACTATTATTAGTACTAGTAGTAGTACTATGTGAGTGTGACGACAATGGAGAAGACAAACTGGGGAAGACATGCAGTGAGGTGGTATAGTATAATATAAAAATCAAACAGTCTGGGAGCCGAGACTTTCCATCAGACGTAACAGCACAATACTACAGGTGTTGGAATACGTTCATGATTAATGCATCCAAACCACAATCACTTACTGTGTACTGCAAAAATGGCGGATTTGATTTGACCACAGAATTTCTGCATCGCTTTGCTTTTTTTTTTTTTTTTAATTTTTTTTGTTTTTTTATGGTGTGGTGGCGGACCATTATGATTGTTGTAGCATCACCCCACGCGACACCACACCACTTATCTAATTGCCGTTGGGTGATGCTACAACAATAATTTTATTTTTTAATAACATAAAATTTTTAAAATAATTTTATTTTTAAAAATATTTATCCATATAATCAATTCTATTTAATATTTATTGAATTAAATATAAGTAATGAATTAGTCATTAATTTATAGATTACAACATAAATTAATTTTCAATTAATAACGTAATAATTATTTATCAATTAGTTGATTATAGTATAATTAATATTTAATGAAGTATATTATTTTGTAATTAATAATATTTACCATTATTATTTGTATTGATTATTAATTATAATACTTAATTAAAATGCAATTAATATGTAATATTTAATTTCAAAGTTTAGTTAATTTGTATAATTATTATTATTGTTTGTTAATATTAAATAATAATTTATTAATAAATTATTTATATTTTATATTTAATTGATTGATTATTTATTAATATTTTGTATAATTGATAATACAATATTAGTTATGGCTGCAATCAGGGAAAAAAAAATTGGTTGCGATTAGGGAGAAAATTTGGGTGAAAAACAAGACTATTTTGGAAGTTTTTCCTTGACAATGATTGTTTGCAAATTCATCAAACAGAAACAATGAGAAGAAAGGACTGCCAAATAAAAGTGATCTTGATGACATGTTAATGATAGAAACATGTGTTCCATGACCAATTTAATTAAGCAATGTGATGTCAATGGCCAATAATTTACATACTCAGGGATAAGAATGGTAGTATGAAATCAATATTGAAAGAGCATTTTAGTTAGTTAAGTAGGGATAATAACTAATAATGGACCTACTTGATTATACAACAATAATTAAATCTTGTATGATCCAGTGATTGTGATGTGTTAATTGTTTTCAATCATTTAGGATATATGCTATTATTTCTATCAATTTTATTACTAATTTTTCAGTACTCTACGATCTTCATGGTCTGAAAATTAAATGGAAATGTGTACAAGATGTTGTAATTAAGAATTCTAGTAATACAACGTGTAAGAAAATATATTGTTCAAGGATTGAAACCAAGTAACAATGGACCGATTCTCAGCAAAGGTTCCAAGGAATCAGGCAAAAACTTTCTAGCAAAAAGGAAACACAATGAGCTAGTGTTACCATTATAGCTACAGTTTGATCCATGCCGAATCCGATTCAGAAATTCATCAGTAATGCTATTCCATCCGAATTTCCCCGGGTGAGGACCGCCCCGCGACCAGTCCACCCAAGTAATGCTCCGATTCGAATTTAATTTGGAGTAAAGTATGTTCACCAGAGTTGGAATATAGTGTTCATCCATGTAACAGGGTGGGAGGCAATAGTTCTTGAAGATGGGGTAATATTTGGTATCGGAGACTATGTTAAGGGCAAGGTCACGGCGGACTTCAAACCATTGGGAACCTTTTCGCCAATTTGTGATGTTGATTGCTGGTGACATTTTGGGATTGTATCGGCCACGGCCTGGCTTTCTTGGGTCGTCAAATGAGCCCACGAAGCTTAGATTTGAGTTGATGAGATGGTTGTAAACTGTTGTGAAGTTGAATAATGGAATGCAAGATTCGGAGAGAAGGACAAATCTTTGATTGGAAATGTCGAGGAGGGCATTTGCTAGCAGACGCCTTTCAGCATCGATCATTGTTGCAGTTCCCCAATACACTGGCTGTACTAACATGAAAAACAAATGCACATGAGGGGTTATGAAAATAAAAAATTGGGGTTTATGATTATAGCGATGTGAAACCCTGGATGATACCAACCAAATTACTTGATAACTTGGGGAGAAGAAGCTTTACCTGGCTAGGAATTCTTCTGCTATGGAAGACAGAGTTTTCGGACAATGTTTCATTATAAGAAGGATGTGAGTGAACATAAATGGAATAAAAACCTTTATAATCTTCAAAAAACTTCTCCCACAATGGTGCTAAAGGCAGTGGCCCCTTTGCCAAGAACATGAAAGCAACTTTCGGAATATACTGCTTGGAAGATGACTCTCGAATTTTTGCAGCCATTGGTAACAGCTCTTCATCGCTCATTTTGTGCTTGATGAATCTTTCTTCTTTCCAGGAAACGATGGTATAGTTCGAGACAGGCGCAGAAACAGAAAAAATGGAAACGGGAATGGTGAAGGAAACGTTTTTGGCGTATAAACTGATAAATCCTACTAGAGATAACCCAATAACAAAGAAGAGAAACCGATAGACATGGTGTAACTGAAATTGGGTATTTACAGACTTTGAAATTGATTCAAACAGATGCTGCCGCTGCTGCTCATCCGCCATTTTTATTTTATGAAAGAGATCATGAACGCGCAACACACACAGACAGTAAGAGATTTATATTGAATAGAGACTTGATGACACTTGGAAGGTAAGTTAGTAGCACGTGTCTGTAAAATTTTTATTCCATCAAGTTGAACAAGAAGAAGAAGGAGATAGAGGAAATTGAGGATTGCGTGATTCAGTTTTCAAAGGGTAGTAGTTGTAGATATGATCCAATGTTTTTGAAAGCATATAGAATTTTTTCCAACTTGGAACTCTCCATCCTTCTAAATCCTACCAATATTATAATTACATTAATAAATGGTTCATTGGTTATCACTAATAACAAATATCAATTACCTTCAATTATCCATATGGAAACTAAAATATGAAGGAGGGATTAATCCACAATCAAATATGAGAGGTGAAAAGCCAAAGTGTGTTAGGAGTAGTTCAGACAGAAGATAATAATTTAATGATGTGTTATGGGCTGCCCAATTCTGCAAAATGCATACTTACTTGCATTACCTAAAAGCAAGCCGACAGAAAAACCCTAAGACCACTGCTCAAATTTTGGCAAGTTACCACATTTTTACTCTTGATTTGCATGTGCCCCGGATTTTATATAGACTCCACAGTTGACTTGTCGAGTCTTCATTCCAAAAAGGATAAAAAAAAAAGGAGAAAGCTGGCACTGGAGGCAATATCAATGTGATTCAAGCTCAAGGGTTTTGAAACTTTGAATTCGATCCTTTGCTGAGAACTTGATACATTGTTGATATGGAAGAAGAATGAGGTATTGACTATTGAGGAAATTGTTGTGATGAGGAATGCCAATTGGGGCTCTTTTAATTCACATGGACATGCATGAATCATATATGCTATATGATTTTGGGAACCCCGAAGATCGAATAGAATATTACCATTAGCTAATTCTAATTAAGGCTAATCACCTAATCTAATTCAAAATTCAAATCCTAATTACAATAAAAAAAGATTTCTTTTGAATATTATAACTAGTTATATGATTTGTTTCTAAATTTAGTTATTCATTTACGAATATTTAATTAATTTCTCTTATTATTTTTTTTTCTAATAATGATCGAAATATTACTCAAATTTACATTAAAATTACAACAGAATATAGGTTAAAAATAAAATAAACATTGTATAATGACATAACCTACAGTTATTATGAATCATAATTCTTACTTGAATTGAAATACAAAGTATAAAAAGAAAATGAAACATAAATTTTAGTAGAAATTGGCTTTTCAAATAAAGTCCAAAGCTAATTAATTATCCATAAACTATTTATTGTTCTTGCATTAATTAGGGTATACATTTAATCTATAATACAAAGTCAATCTTTCTTTGCTTCTTATCAGTTTTAATTTCTCTGTCAACAGCTGGAGAGTATGTGCAATTTTTCATAATTAATTATACAAGAAGCAATAGAAGAAGAAGAAGAAGAAGAAGACCAAGCAGAAGTTAATCCTTCAACAGCTGGAGAGAATGGGCAAGTGTTCATAATAATTACACAAGAGGAGGAGGAGGAGGTGGAGAAAATTCAATTGTAGAAAGTTGACTGCTGGTAGTTGGGAATTTCATGGATGCAACTCCAAGCTTCTTAACCTTTTGGTAATCTGATTGTTCTTCCACAATCAAGTTTTCAATGAATTTGTGTGTCATTTTGCAATATATTAATTGTCAAAATTTTTAAGATTAATATCAGTGACTTGCTTTAACTTTTGAATTAAATACACATCATTCTGATTTTTGGGTGATTCTAGGAATCAACATCTCTCGGTGTCTGCAAAAAATGTGGAAATATATGTATTTGCTTATTAAAGTACAATAATTTAGGGACTTACATGATAATATACACGCCCACTTTGCGAGGGCAATTCCGTCATTTCGTTGTCCCCGCTACACAAGATTTCAGAATTTGAGAAGTTGGTTCTTTGTATTACATCTCACTATCAGGCGAAGAAAAACGCGGGGAGGTGATGGACGAGGAAGAAAATAACAGAAGAGAGACAGCAATGGCATCTGCACAATCTTTACGGCCCAATTTCAAGGCCAAAGGTGTCAGCCAAGACCAGCTCTCCAAATTTCGAGTACGATCTTTTGCCGCTACGCTTGTCTGTTTAGAGATATATGAACGCATGTGTATTTCGGGTAGTTTGGTTTGGTTTTTACTTTTTTTTTTCATTTGTGGTTCGAGTAAAGAATTGTAAATTATAGAAACCCAGGTGTTGATCGTTGATGAATTTTGTTGATGTGGATGAGGCTGAGGAGGACAGTGTCGGGCAATTGAAAGGCTACGGAGTTGAAAGAGTAGTTTTTTTACACTTTGATCATCATATCGTTCGAAAATTATTAACTTTATGGTGAATATGTTTTTAGAAAGGTAGTTCACTGCCGGGTTCGCACTTGTGGATTTCCAATCTTCTATATTTTGCTTTAGAGTGTGTGTGTGATTGAAAGGCATGATTTTGAATTACTGAGTCCCTCATAATACTGATTATGCTTGCTGTATATTGACTTTGTCGTGATGGGGTTTAGAAGATGAAGCTGAAAGCATTTAGAATTTGGTCTCATGTAGCTGCAGAAGTTAAGGATAGGTCAAAAGATATTTGTGGATGTTAATCGTAAAAAGAACCCTAGAGGAAAGCCAGAAACTTTTGGGAGTCACAAGAAACACTTCTTATGTCCTATAAATCATGCATTAATGTGAGATTTCTGACAACAGGGGTTTACCCGTTAACCGGCCAAAAGTGGTTGGAGGGACTTTTCTCATGTCACTGTAATATGGGGGAGGGAAAAAGTGACATGCATTGATTTGGCCCTTCTCTCTTCTTGAAGTATTTTTTTTTTTCTTCAGTTATGTGAGTTGAAGCAGGAGTGTGAATGCTATGACATAAGATTTTCAGGGGAAAAAACTAGTTGTTAAAATGAAATCAGATGACCCAAACTTTCTGTGAGATCATAGCCAAGGAAAGTAAAACAAATATGTCGAAGGCCAAGCAAGCATGTCAATTCAAAAAACTAGAATTGTAATCATGGGGATTATTTTGTCAGTAATGTGGAATCATTTACCAACGGACTTGCTTTCCTGCAGAAAAATTATGTAAAATTTTCTTGTATAGCACATTGTTGGCTAAGTGTCACTTAATAGTTTTCTCTAACATCCTGTCTTTCTTAATCTCTTTTCCACCTGTCTCACTGCTGCTTAATTTTTTGATTGATTTGGTAGGAGCTGCACAGGAGGCGCTTACAAATAAAATCCAAAGCGAAGTTTCATAATAAATCAAAAGGTACCTTCTTTTGTCCTTTTTATAATCACATCTTTCAGTTTCATACTAGATATCTGTGTCACCCATCTAATATCCTTGTAGGAATTGCACATGGGACTAGCAAATCTCATGGCAAAGGCCTCAATTCCAAGCATCTCGATGATACATATTCAAGTCCAATAATAGAAGATTCAAGTGTTGCCAACTTCTATAGCCACAAAAATGAAATTAGTTCCTCTGTACAGCAAGATAGTGCTGCAACAAATCTTGCACCAAAAAAGCGTCAAAAATTACATTGGGGGTATGATTCACCTTTAGCTGCTAGCTTGTATTCCTTTTCCATTCAAGCTGAAATGCATTTTTACTTGACATATTTCTGGTTGGTGGCAGGAACTCTTTGACTTCTTTGAGTTCCGTAAGACATATACATACGACTGCACATAGAGAAGTATAGCTGTCCTTAGGTTCACTGTTTTCTAGTCTGTTGATGTATGTTTACTAATCTAGAAAGAACTAGAATATTGTAATTCTGGAAAGACAGAGCTTAAATTACCGTCATGTAGGAATGGTGATTCTTTCACTCTGATAGATATAACTGGTCTGTCTTTGTGAGTCCTTGTTCTGTGTCTCCCAGTAAGTATGGTACATGATGCAACTACTTGGCAAGGGTTTCTGCACGTCCCTTCCCCTACCCAATCAATCTGCTCAACAGGTGCTTTTTTCTTGTTAGTTTTGGCTTATAAGATGTACATAGTTTTGCATGTTTGATCGCATATAGAGCGTGATCATTTGGGGTTTTCAAGAGCGTGAATCTCTTCGTGTGTGAGAAATTTGGGCTTCTATCGTTCATTCCTGTATGATTTTCTGATTCTGTTGACTCCTTGGACATACCGTTAAGTTGAATTATTCAACTATTTCATATTTTCATATGTTTCATAATTTTACCATTCATTTTTCTTTTCTTTTTCTAGATTTGAAACCCTAATCTAAGATTTGTTCCGGTATTAATTTCGTCTTGCTTCATGGATGACTGCTGTTTAAACTTTTCCATGTAGAACCTTAATTGTTTTGTTACGTTGTCTTTCATGGGCAGGCTTGACACCAAGGAAAGATGGGAAAGGAAAGCTAACATGTAGTAACTGGCCTGTTAATGAAAATGCAGCTTCCCAGAGTAGTACTTCTCATATAATATATCAAGGACTATCATTGTTTCTATTGAATGCTTTATGGGAAGGAATGCTTGATAACGGACGTGCACTTTGATGCCTGTAGTATGCAGTCAGTGAATCAAAACGAGGAAAGGAACACTTTGTATATAATCTCTTACTGGGCAACAGTATTTTACTATCACTTGGCAAAATGTTTAGGTTCCAGCTCATTGTCACTTTGCTCCTACAATGATCTGTGTAATTGAATGATTCTAGTTAATTTTTTGCCGCAGTGTATTTGATGATGACTGGCAGCAGTGTCCGTAGGAGAAAGTTTAACAGCGAATAACTACTTGTTTATGGATGTTTGTACATTTCATCTGGAATGATAATTCGAAAACATTTGCTAACACGCAACTTGAGAAAATGTCTCGTGCTTTTGTAGTCTCAAATCTCTTCGTTGCCTCTGGACCCCTGAATATTTCTGGACTTAAAAGCTTTTATACCATGCTTATGATGTTAAGAATGCAATACGGCCTGAGAGTCGAATGAAAGACACAAATACAGCATAGTCTTGTCGATGAAAAGTTGCAAACAATCGTCTCCTATCGGCGCCAGCCATCTGGAAAAAGCCAAGGGAGGGATAGACAGAAGAGACAGGATGAGTTGGAGAAGCGGTTTAAAGC
Source organism: Swietenia macrophylla (assembly GCA_032401905.1). NCBI lineage: Eukaryota > Viridiplantae > Streptophyta > Magnoliopsida > Sapindales > Meliaceae > Swietenia > Swietenia macrophylla. The sequence goes on from CP135577.1 coordinate 2,021,204, forward strand.
GCAGAGATTCTCGTTATGAGTAATAGTAAGTGAGTGTGACAACGAGTATTTATTTAAAAAAATTTTATTTATTATTAATAAATAAAATATTTTATTTATTAAATAATTTTATTGAAATTGTAATAAAATCATTCTATTTAATATATTTTATTTAAAATTTTATTGTAAAAATGAAGTAATATAATACACATTTCTCTTTATATAATGATAACCTGAATAACTGTAAAACGTCCGAACAAACAACTGAGGTAGGTGGATTTAATAGATAAATTCTGGTCAGATAATAATGTGACACAGGGTAATAGAAACATGTGTTCCATATATTATTTGAATTAATAGATTAAATGGCAGGCGGCTGCCATGAGGTTTGACAAATTGGAAGACATGGGAAATGCACCTAACAACAACAATAATCAAATCTTGCATGATCGATCGATTGTGATGTGTTATGAATCAATCATGTAGGATATGCTATTATTTCCATCATATATTTATTATTAATTTTTCATTACACGAAAATCTGCAAGGTCTGAAAATTAAATGGAAATGTGTACAAGATATTGTAATTAAGAATTCTAGTAATACAATGTGTAAGAAAATATATTGTTCAAGGATTGAAACCAAGTAGCAATGGACAAATCCTCAGCAGAGGTTCCAACGAATCAGGCGTAAACTTTCTGGCAAAAAGGAAACACAATGAACTGGTGTTGCCATTATAGCTACACTTTGATCCATGCCGAATCCGATTCAGAAATTCAACGGTAATGCTATTCCATCCGAATTTCCCCGGGTGCGAACCGCCCCGCGACCAGTCCGCCCAAGTAATGCTCCGATTCGAATTTAGTTCGGGGTAAAGTATGTTAACCATAGTTGGAATATAATGTTCATCCATGCAACAAGGTAGGAGGCAATAATGTTTGAAGATGGGATAATATTTGGTATCCGAAACAATGGCAAGGGCAAGGTCGCGGCGCACTTCAAACCATTGGGCACCTTTTCGCCAATTTGTGATGTTTATTGTTGGTGACATTCTGGGATTGTATCGGCCACGGCCTGGCTTTCTTGGGTCATCAAATGAGCCCACGTGGCTTAGATTTGAGTTGATGAGATAGTTGTAAATTGTTGTGAAGTTGAATAATGGAATGCAAGATTCGGAGAGAAGGACAAATCTTTGATTGGAAATGTCGAGGAGGGCATTTGCTAGCAGACGCCTTTCAGCATCGATCAATGTTGTAGTTCCCCAATACGCTGGCTGTAGTAAGATGAAAAAAACAAATGCACTTATGGGTTATGAAAATTAGGGTTAATGATTATAATAACAATAGGAAATCCTGGATCGTACCAATCAAATTACTAGAATAACTAGGAAAGAAGAAGCTTTACCTGGCTAGGAATTCTTCTGCCATGGAAGACCGAAGTTTCAGGGAATGTTTCATTATAAGAAGGATGTGAATGAACATAAATGGAATAAAAACCTTTATAATCTTCAAAAAACTTCTCCCACAATGGAGCTAGAGGCAGTGGCCCCTTTGCCAAGAACATGAAAGCAACTTTCGGAATATACTGCTTGGAAGATGACTCTCGAATTTTCGCGGCCATTGATAACAACTCTTCATCGCTCATATTGTGTTTGATGAATCTTTCTTCTTTCCAGGAAACGATGGTATGGTTCGAGATAGGTGCAAAAGCAGAAAAAATGGAAGCGGGAGTGGTGAAGGAAACGTTTTTGACGTATAAACTGATAACAACTCCTATACATAACCCAATAACGAGGAAGAATAAACGACAGATAGGGTGTAACTGCAAATGGGTATTTACAGACTTTGAAATCGATTCAAACAGATGTCGCTGCTGCTGCTCTTTCGCCATTGTTGTTTTGTTAAAGAGGTCAGAAACACGCAACACAGACAGACAGAGAGAAAGAGATTTAAATTGAATGGAGAGTTGATCACACTTTGAAGGTAAGCTAGTAGCACGTGTTTGTAAATTTTAGTTCCATCATATTGAAGAAGAAGAAGAAGAAGACTAAAGATTAAGAAATTGAATTGCATGGGCAGATTTTTAAAATCAATTGTAGAAAGTTGACTCTCGAGAGTTGGGAATTATATGCATGGAATGAATGAATGCATGCAAATTCAAGCCTGCTTAAAACTATATCTTAAGCTTTTGGTAATCTGATCACTCTCACAGTCAAGTTTTCAATGAATTTATGTGTCATTTTGCACTCTATTAATTATCAAAATTTTTAATATTAATATCACTGACTTGCTTTAACTTTTGTTTTAAATACACATCATTCAAATTTTTAGGTTCCAGCTCGTTGTCACTTTGCTACTAGAATGATCTGTGTGATTGAACGATTCTCGTTAATTTTTTTGCTGCATTATTATTATTTTTTTTTTCTTTTTGCTTTAGCTTGTTGATGATTCAGTCATTGATAAAGAAACAAAAATCCCAGCTTGGCACACATACCACTTCGCTCCAACAGCTGAATTTAGTAAAAGCTGGTTGTGTTTGATTTTAAACAGTTGTGCAGAGCAGAGCAAGATGGGAATCAACAAAAAAGTTTGTCCAGAACCTGAGCGTAGGTTAAAAAAAAAAAAAAAGTTCTACAGAAGAAAATATGGCTAATCCAAGGTCAGCATCCATGAGCCGCAGTGAGATTATTACTACATACACTTCTAAAATTATTAGAATCAAATTACTGAATTCAGAGCCCGCTCTATTTCCTCCAATGATCGCCCCTTTGTTTCTACGACTTTACCTACTATGTACAAGACAGCAAGGAGACAGACAGATGCAAATCCCAGATACACCTAGCTGATACCAAACTTGTTTACAACGCTCAAAAAGTACAGTCCAATGATGAAGTTAGAGATCTGTTATCATAGAAAACCAAGTTCATTAGTAAAGAGGCATGTTAAATAAATGCAAAACATGAGCATTTAAGATAGCATCACTGAGGCATGGCCAAAAATATTACGACCCCATCGTTTTCTTGTTTGAATTTTCCTCCACACAAGAATTCAGACTATGAACACACACACACACACACACACACACACACACACACACGTACACATCAAATGTTAGGAATGCCCCAATCCAAATAGAAATGTAGAACATTCATGTATTTAATTATATAAATTAATTCTAGAAAACCGTTAGGCAAGAAGTGATAATGTATTATGCAATCACAATCTATTGATTTCCTGTCAACTATCTTTAAATTTCAGTTTTTCCATTCGCCAAGCATGGTTAAATAGATGCATGTTGAAGTTGCTAATTCTGGGAAACTATAATCTCTGAAAAAAAAAAAAGTTGTTTATTCTTAATAGCCATACACCACACATTCCAGCTCCTCCTCTATAACATGCCCAATGCATGCCTAATGACAAAGCAACTGCTTTTGCTCTGATTCTTGAAGCAAAAATCTCTGGCTGGAGAAGAGCAGGCACAGGGCCGGCACCAAGTGAGAAGGACAATGCATAGCTGTGTCAAAGGAAGAAAGCCATTTTTAGATTTCATGAACCAAGCGCAGACAAGTGGGAATGAACAAATCAAGAATTAGATTAATATATTGTCTCTCTCTGGGAAAAGAAAAAGTAAAAAAAAGAGAGAAATTAAGAAGCATCCTTTAATCTACAAAAGAAAAGTAAATAGCCTCCAACAAAGAATGAAAGGGGAAAAAGAAAAGGGAAATGAAAAAGCTAGTGAGCAAATGTTGACTTACAGCACAGTCCCGATAACAGCAAGGTTGCCGGAATATGGTGCCAGGACTTTCCATGTGAAGGACAAGGAAAGCAGCAACATTGAAGCGGCCTGCAGAGAGTATAGCACAAAATAAATAAAACTTATCAAATAATTGATGAAAGAATGAACATAATATGTGTTTTGCAAGTAACGAATAAAAACTGACAGATATCAAACCTCTCTTTTTTTTAACCACATTTTTTGCTATGTAAACCAAAAGAAAAAAAATAAAAACATTACAGAAGTTGTTAATAGTATCATCGAATAGTATCTATAGTGCCCATTTAAACTGATGATTGACAAGACCAATCTCCAATCCTGCTCTGGCATACTACTTTATTAAAATCCTGAATCTCAATTCTGGCATGAAGCATAGTCATGGCTAAGTTCGAATATTTTGCACACAAGATCAACTATCCTGCATTTGTAAAATTAGATAATATTACAGAAATTATACGTGAGAAAAAAATGAAGTTTTGCTCCCTACCGTCTTAATGCAAGTAAGAGTTATTCTACAAAAGTTTCTGAGGGAAAATGTTTAGACAGTTACATAGCCCTACTTCATAAAATAAAATTAAAAAAAAAAAAAAAAAAAAAAACCCAACTAATTTCCCCAACGAATAGATAAATGCATGGATTCCATAAACTAAGAAAAAAGCATAACAGGAAAGGTACAGCAAGTGTTGAAAGTTGAATTCATAGAGCATAACCTAATATGAGTATTTACTGTCCAATACGCACAGTGGTGACAGGTAGAAGCAAGATCAGACCACTAAAACCTCAGTAACATAAATCCTTCAGCAGATTGCTCATTGTTTTGCAGTTTTTTTTTTCTCATTTTTCTTTCTTTCGAAAAAGTAGCATGGAGTTGGTCACGAACCAATATGTTTCATACGATCATACTTATTAATGTATGAATTTTAGCCCAAGACATGTGAATATAGAAAAAGAGATATCCTATCTCCTTGTGCGCTAAAGAACCAGAAGAGCACTGCACAAAGAGGTTTTAAAGATTCCATGCTATTTATTAGATTACAGTATGGTTTATCAGGAAACTTCATGGTCATCTGCCTCGGCTGAGAAATAGTTAACTACTAAATAGACCTACCATTCCAGAAAAGCTGGTGAGTAGAAGACTTTTCCTCCCTTGTCTGTCCATCAAAGAGGATGCAACAGCAGTTCCTGTACGATCACAAGTGAGCCATCCCAGATATTTCTTGCAAAATATGAAATCAAAATTTCCTTAACATCAGAAAGAAGAGCAATAAACTACTTACCAAAGACATTTGATGCCCCAACAAGGGCACTTGCTGCAACATCAGATGCAATTCCTGCACTGCAAAACACAGAAGTAGAATAATACACCACAGCATTTATCCCAGCTAACTGTTGGAACAAGAAAAGTGCTGCACCAACACTCACGACTACAGCAAAACATGTATGTTAGGAAGGGAAGAAATTATTAGCATCTACACCAGAAAGCATTAGTCACCACAAGCATGATACAAGGCATAAGATAGCCCAGTTAGGCATAGGTCAACATGAAATTATCAGTTTGGCATGTTTGTGGGGGTATCTCTACTTCTAAAAGCACTATGTCCCACTAGCTTTACTCATTAGAATGACTAAGAAATGAGTAACAGGCTCTATGTTTCAGTTTTTACCCATCAGTCACTTAATGGATCATTACTTAAAGAGTAGGGTAGGCAGAAGTTCGATAAACCTCTTAGTGGATCAAAAGATGTCCATCTACCCTAGTTATCGTGAGGTATATCCAGAGGTAATAGCACTCATGGGTGACATACTGACCAGTATGAGGCAAATCAAGAAGCAGTAAATGTCAAGTATGTGAAAGAGAATACTATTAGGTAAATTAAAAAACAGCAGATTTCATAGATGTGAAATGGCTTTTATGAAGTCGATAAGTAGCAGTGCATTCAGATTAATCAAAATTTATTTAAAAAAGAAAAAGCAAAAGGTGCAATTTTGAGTCTATCCCAAGAACTTGAGCAACCAGGTTCAACTCTATTCCTTCAAGAGGATTTTAGGGCACAAGATTCCATGGAACTATCAAGCTTAAATAATCTTTGGGCACATCATATGGTGGCTCTTACGGCTTGATAGATAAGCCAAGTCCAATCATAGCAAAGAGCATCCATATTTGATGAAACCATGCACAAGAAGCTTGTTTTTGTGAGTTTGAGATATACCTTTCCAATAGCGGCTGCTAAATAAATCAAACCATCCCGCCTCTGGCTCTGCAGAACTTTTACTCACCGTTCTTTGATCAAGCATAACTTCCGCAACTCTTTCTTTCCCATATAAAGTCTTTATCGATTTTCAGCTTCAGAAACCTTTCCTTGCTGCAAAGTAAAGGCATCAAGTGGATGAATGTTTACAGCTGAACACAAGTAAATATGTATAATGTATAAAGACAACAACTGAATGTCTCTGAATAATTCCATAAGAAAACCTGAAAAAGCCACTGAGGGCTTTCAGGAGAAAATGCCATTCCTAGTGCCAATAGGATGGATGGTATAGCAGCGATGCCATACATTGTGCTCCACCTAAAAATTATATATAAAGAGAAGAGAACAAGATAAACAAAGTGCCTAAAAGAATACACATAAATGTTTTATCAAGCAAAATATTGAGTAAGATAACAATACAAGGACAATGATAACTAAATCTCCAACAAAGGACCGGCAAACTCAACAAACATTACCAAACACAACATTATGTTTCATTGAAATGCTCCTCTTATCATATTCAATATGGCAAATGAAGATCAAAAAAATAAAAAGAATGGAAGGATGATTACCATAGAGGGTTTCCAGCTAAAGGTAGTCCAGCCACCAGTGCTGCAAGAATCCCAATACATATAAAAAGTTGATTTACAGATCCAAGAGCACCACGGACTTCAGTTGATGAGATCTAACCAATAAAAAAATGAATTAGGTCACCAATGCTTCAAAAAGAGGAAAAAATAGGTATACATTGTCAAAAGATGGAAAATACGTTCACATGCACTTATAAGTGTATCACCTCAGATGTATAAAGTGGTACAATGGCAGAAGAGATGCCAATTCCAATGTCAGCAAGTAAACGGCCAATTATCATAGTCTGCACACTCCGAGCTGTTGCACTGAAAATATTTGGAACAGTTTTAGGTATTAGTTTCCCTAACATATAATGGAGATCAAATCTAATACTAAATGAATAATTGATGAAGGACACACCATAGAAAAGCTCCAATTGCGAGGGGGATTGCATCTAACTGAAAAGTCCTTGTTCTGCCAAACTTGTCAGCCAATGATCCTCCAGTAAAAGAACCAACAGTAGCGCCAGCAAGTAGTGTACTGACAACCCATCCTACTCAAATTGCTATAAGCTAGCTAATTATTAGGTTTTAGTTAGCTGTAAAAACTTGAACAGTACAAAAATTTGAAAGCCTCCTCCCTAGATGAAAATAGGAGGGAACATCTATGATTTACAGGCCTCCATGTAGTGATTGATAATTTGATTATGGCAACAAATAATATTTGGTTGGGATAGAGAAAAGTCAAATTGTGTAAGAGACATGATGTTTGTCACGGTAATTTTTTCTTCAGATATTTAGTTAAAAATTTGCTACGCTAACCATGTAGGGCAGTGTTCTCAGCAATCCCAAGGTTCTTGGCAAGGTATTCCAGAGCACCATTCACAACCCTGGAGCAAGTAGAGAAGAGTTAACCACTAAAGTAAACCTTCTGCATTAATGAGTTTCATGATTTAGAACAATAACTGAGAATCGTGGCATTAAAAACTCCACAGCTAAATTTATAATATAATCACAATTGCTCAGTCATACAAAGTTACGGAATTAAATACTTCGAAATGAAAGAAAGAGAGAACATTTTTGTGAGTTAAAATAAGACACACCCCAGATGGTAACCAAACAGAATAGCCCCCAGAGAAGCAACACCAACAAAAGGCAAGACTACTCCAGAAGATTTCTCGAGGCTTGAAACGAGTAACATCTTCCACGTCTCCAGCTGTAGTTCAATTTTATAGGCTTTTTATCAAAATATAGAAATTTTTTTAAAAAAAGGGCCTAAAAACAAAAAACATAACAAATACTACCAAGATCCATTATTAAGTTTTACAACTTCTTTCAAAGAAAGGAACACTTCCAATGGAAAATTAGCACCATGATACAATTGTACATCAGCATATTACGGGCATTTTTCAGCTTAATTTTGAAAGAAAAGCATGTTCGGTAAAGTTAGGTAAAGTGACACTGACAGCTAGTACTCATTACAGCAATGCGTTTGACGCCCTGTAAATGTAGCACGCAAGCAATGCATAAATTGAGTATTAATTATAGGTCAATTAGCTCGAACTTATCGTACAAAATTGGAAAGTATGCAAACAATTCAAAACAACAACAATCACTGATTCAACAGAACTAATGCCAACATAAACAAATAAATTCAACGTGCAATCACTTCATCCTTAGAGATTGAGATAAAGAAACTCTAAAATATATTTAAAAGCATAAAAATCAACCGTTATTAACAATCGGAAAGAAATACGAACCGGAGGCTTGAGCTCTGACTCAGACTTTCAACGCCATTTCCCGCACGCGTGAGCTTCATTCCCGTAACAGCCTCGTCGAGACGCAGTCCACGGCCAGTGGTCCTATCTCTCAAGCTAATACGACTACTACTACTACTATGAGCAATCAAAGCAACGTTTCTGTTCATAGACTCGGCAAAACCAGCCGTCACTCTCCTCCGGTTCCGAGCCTCAAAACATACACTCGCTTTGACCGCATACGTGGACGCCCGCATTGTCGCCTGATCCAATAAAATTCAAATTAGTTCAAAAGAACAAAAAAAAAAAAAAAAGTAATTGTTACAACTGCAGAAACGAAGCTGAAGCTAGAATCAAAGTTCAAAACGCAACCGTTTAGCCTCTGATTGAAACGTAATTGCCGTCAACTGAAATGAGATGCGTCAAGCGACATGGAAATTTTCTCTGTTTCTGCGCAATTATATATAAAAGGATTTCGCGTGTCGTTTGCAGGAAGAAACGCTTGGCAAATTCCGCTGTGAGTGTGAGAGTGGAAATATGAGAGACTGTTTGCCTACTAACAAGAACAAAGTTGGGGCCAAGATTTCAATTCTCTTTGTTCTTTTATTTATTTATTTTATTATGACATCAATTTATATAATTATTAATTATTATATACAAATTTTTGAATTAATCACGTGCACTTGTGTATTGTTATATTTGAAAATTTTTTAATTATATAATTTAAAATATAAAAAATTTATGATTAATTATTTACGAAAATACTTATTCAACTTTTTGGATAGAGCGACGAAATTCGTATTAAATAAAAAAAATATTTTTAAAATTTAAAAAAATAAATTTTATATATTTTAAAAAAAATAATGATCAGTTTATAATAATAATATTAAAATTAAATTTATTTTATTTTTAATATTTAAATTAAATATTTATGTATAATAAATATATTTATCGAAAATTAATAAATTTTGAGACAGAATAAAAGAAGTATATAAATAATTTTACTGTAACAAAAATATTATAAAATTAAATAAAAAAATTTAATAAATTTTTATATTAGATAAAAAAAATGTTGTTAGAATTTTTAACGATGAAATTTACTCTGCTTAAGAAATATATTTAAAAATAAAAAGGAAATAACCGTGCCCGTTACAGTAGATTTTTCCGCCGGGAAGTATTGGATCCATTGTGGTAAGTGTTGTTATTGTGGTACGAGATTCGAGAATGATCCTTTGACAAAGAGTACACTACCGACTTGTCACATCCGAGAAATTATTTTTAATTACAAAGTTTTAACGAATCCCTATGCACAGTAAAAACGTCTTCGATAGCACGAAGGCTCCGAGATAGGACAACCCGTTTTCAGAACCGACTTTGCCACAGATTTTTTTTTTTTTTTTTATTTTAACAGGAGTAATCGTCCAACTGATTTACACACGACTGTTCCATTCAAGTCGGTCTTGTCATGATGGGCCGGTGACAATACATGATTTGCTTACCTAAAATATATTTTATATTTTTAATATAAAATTTAAAATAAATAATATAAAATTTTTAAAATAAAAAATATAAAAATTTAAATAATTAACATAAAATTTAAAGTATAAAAATAAAAATAAAAATAATTAATTTAAAAATTAAAAAATTAAATATATCTTATATTCAATATATTGTAATTAAATTGGATTATACAACTTATAATATTAAAAATTTTATTTATTTACTGTTAAATTAATTTGATGTTAATATTTAAAGAGAGCATCTAATGTTATAAAATATCAAAAAATTTGAATACGATACTCTCATTTAAATATCATATTATTAATCGATATATTTAAAATTTTAAACTATTCGATAAAAATCCAATATTAACAATTGAAGATGGAACTTAACATTATAAATTAGCTTAATATAAATTATCATGCAAATTTATTAGATGTAAATATTCATTAATACTATAAATTATGATACATATTTCAGACATGTCACAGTCAAATTGAAAAACATAAAATGGCACCAAAGGACTTGGGCTTAGCATTAATGTCAAGACAACTACAGTACTTGGCCAAGAATCTCCACAATTTCATACCTAAGTTCACCCATCTAAGCTTCTTTTTTAAAGCAAGCTAACCTCATTCTTGACCAAATTATTGCATTTGAATTTTTATAACCATGTATTGTCTTCTTGATGTGGCTTGTATTCAATAGGAGATTGTGGCAATTTTGGTATATTTTAAAAGCAAAATTAAGAAAATATTCGATAATTAATTTTTTTTTCATTTGATATCTCATTACGTTTCAATATCAAACGAAAATATAGTTATTAAATAATAAAATTTGTTATAGTCTTTATGTAAGACATAATTCAACAACCTCAATTAAAGAAATTGATATATGGGTTAATGAAATTAGACCTTAAAGTTAACATAACTTAGAAGTATGTTTCATAATTTAATTTAGCATTGCATAAGTTGTCAAAGGACAAGTAAAAGAGAATTGTATATTCAGATCTTAATTTTCGGTCTAATAATAACAACAACAATAAATATCATTTAAAATGTGAAACTCGTGGGAGATTCGACGAATAATATTTGAACGTTAAACATATGTATTAACTGACCTATGCGCAAGAAATTAAAACATAAACAATAAGTCTCAACATGTGAAAATTAAATCTCTTTATCTATGTATGCATGCTTTGAAGCAAAGTTTAAATTTTATTTTTAGTTGGGATAATTTTATTTTAATTTTATTTTTGGTACAATAAAATTTCATTTATATTAAAATTTTAATTAAATTATATTTTTTTCTAGTAAATTATTGTAGTGTACGAAAGAATAATCAAATAAAAATACAATTGTTTTCCAAGGTTTGTTTAGGATTTTATTCCATATCGGCCTAAAAATAAGGTCCATTTGTAAGTTTAGTCCAGCCTAAAAAATTTCATAATCTTGATCAAAAAAATGACTTTTGAACATTAATCCCTCGATGATCCCAAAATCATCGAAAAATATTAGTTAATAAAATCATTCAAAAATTTTAATTTCTTTGATGTTTAAAGAATGTCTAAGAATTTTAGTTAATAAAATCATTAAGAAAAAATTAAATTGTACTAAATTTTTTTTTTTTGTTATTTTCTAAATCACGAATGGAATCTTGCAGTTAGAACGTATTCAGGGGCAATTTCATCTAAATTTAATATATTTTAATAAAATTATAGAAAATAAATTAAATTGGGTCTAAAATTATAGATAGTCCTTAACTTAGGTCATTATAAAAAAAAAAAAGCTCGCTCCTTGAAATTCCCTTTATTATTCGTAGGGATTTCCAACAAGTGGTAATGTAATAATTAATGCATTTGTCACACATTGATTATTAATATTAATATAATTTTTTAAATACACAATTATTCAAACTCAGCGGGCATTGGAATAGAGTGGGGTGGAGGAAGCGCGCAAGCTCCTGGATCGAAACCAGGCTCTGATAAGGAAATTATTCTCGTTTTGGGCCTTCTTTTGTCCGTCAAAATGGGCCTAAATCTAGCACACTGTAAAGTATTTGACAATGCAACAACTGGGGTTTTATCAGGTGACAACTAGGGTATTATTCTATTCAAATTTATGATAAATTTTTATAAATAAATTTTAATTTATTTATTTTTTATTTAATTTTTTATTTTTTAATTTATTTATATTAAGTACTAAGTTATATTATAAATTTTTAAGATAAATTAGAGGTATATTTTTATTTTAATTAATCAATTTATGATTAAAGTAACATAAAAAGAAGTATATTTTTTTATAAAATTAATTGTAAAGTGAAAAAATTATAAAACAATAACTAGATAGCGCGTGCTTAATTAGCATTAATTAATGTCAATGACAACTACATACGATTTTGAGAATAACTATTCAAAAGACTCGGTAATTTAGAGAAAATATTTTGAATTTTTCTACCGAGAATTTGATTTTTGAATTATTATTATCTCATCAATAAAAAAAAAATTAAAAAGTAACAAAGGTAAAAATTTAAGCACGAAACTTCTTTATGACGGCAAGATTTCGGTTTGTCAAAGAAAGTAAGCGCGAGCGAGTGAGATGTTTGCGTTCACTAATTTTTTTTTTTTTCTTTTCTTGTTTTTTTCTTTTGTCCTACTTCATGTATCTACTAATTAAATCTGTTGAAAACCAAGAAGACAAGAACCTCCAAATTTCAAACCTATCTAGGTTGTTTTAGGATTGACTAATTTCATACCAATTGTTGTAATCACACTTCACATATAATTGCCTTCTTCCTCTTTGTCTTCACGTGCTATTGCCGTCCAAAGTATTTTACTTTGTTGGCAATCCCATTAATTCTATATTTTATTTAATTTATTCTTATTTTAAATTAATTTTTCTCTCTTCGAACATCTCTTTCTAAACTTACTTAACGAACGTCTTGTTATTTTCGAATATTAACATTTTTATAATTATTTATTATCTTGATTAAAATATATCTTGCATATCTTACACACTTAACCCAAGACTTGAAATGATTAATATAAAAATATAACATAAATAATATAAAAAATTAAAAATATAAAATATAAAAATTAAAATAATTAATCTAAATTTTGAAATATATAATCTAAAAAACTTAAAACAATTAATATAAAAATTAGTGTATTACAAGGATCCAATACTTTGATTACCATATGTTTGTTGTTGACTTAGTCTCACTATGTTTAGATGATGCTCCTTTATTGATGAAAACTCACATGAAACCAAAAGGCAAGTTTCACAATGTTTTAAATTTGAACATTGTTAACCGACAATCAAAAGGCAATTATTTAACTTATCTATAATCATAAGATTATTTTAACATATACTGAAATTGAGAAAGCAAAATAAAAAAAAAAAATGGTGGGCCATGTTTGGGTGATTCGGGTAATCTATCAACGTTAAACATCTTTCATTAATTGAATCAACCCCAAGAAATTAGATCCAAGCTTATTCAATCAAGTGTAAATTTCTATAATTAGGTAGGAGAGACCTCATTCCAAGAAGGAAATTCATTGTTAACAAAGTTGAATTGAGATTGATAGCTACATGATATTAAATTCAATGACTGATAATTTGAGATACTAAAGCTTATTCCATTCACATGTATTACTATGCATGGAATGATAAATTCATGTGAACCAATAGATATATAATTTACATCCATTAATGTCCAAAAACGAGTACTAGATATATGAATGAGACCTTACACCCACTAGATAATTATTGAAAAGCACTTTTTCATGGTTGACTAAAGATACATTGAAAACAAAGTAGGTTCAGTTTTTTAAAATTTTATATTTACATTTTAAATTTTTGATATTATGTATTTTAAATTTTATATCAAAAGATATAAGATTCATATAATATATCTCAATCAAGTGCATTCTTTTGAAAGTATGATAAATTAATTAATTAAACGTATATTATTTATGTTTAAAGATGCAATAATTTGTACTGTTCTTGTTAACAATCTTTTTGATTTTCTTAAAGCATAATTTGATGTTTATGAAGTGATTTTATATGAAAAATATTTGATACACATTTTTATAAAATCAAAAGAAAATAAATTCTTTTTTTTTTAAAAAATGTTACACAATCTGATTTACATCGATCAAAATCAATAATTATATATAAAACATAGTGTTGACTAATAATTTATACTAATTGTTAATCTAGTTGAATAAGATAAAACATTATAATTTTCGTTGAATCTTTTAAAGATTATGTGTTATAATAATGATTATGTATCTTTCATTTTTAGGGGAAACTTTTGAAAGGATTAGATGGGATGGGACAACATGGGACAAGTTCAAAATAGGTTTAGATGACTCTAAGTTAAAGGATTTAATCAATTAATTAATTAATTGCTTAAAAAATAAGTTGATGGTAGTTAGTAAGATTCGGAAAGATTTTCCATCTATTAAGAAAGCTAATATCTCAACGTCAATCACGCAAACTATAACATTTAATTAAAACCCATCACTAATCCATCACCATGGTAGGCCCTCTCCTTAATCCAATGATTAATAATTCAAATTTCAATATCAACCTCTTAATTCATTCATTAGTTAATTACTCAACTTAACAAGTTCTTCGTGTTAGGTTTTGTTCTTCTGAACTAACCCTTTGTCTTTAAGTTAATCTAATGTTAGATAAATATGCAAATAAGATACACGAACAGAATGATGTCGACAACTGCATGGGTTCTCTACAATGTGAAGTGTTTTTTTTTTTTTTTGTTTGAATTCTAAGATGAGATCCATATGCATGTATATAGTTAACATATTGCAAGTATTTGAATGCGTACGAGGAAATTTTATTTATTTATTTAATAAGATTATATTATATTATATATTTTATTTTAAAATTGATCGATCATAATTATAATTATAATGATAAAATATATCATATGTTTTTATTAAATGATTTCATTAATATAGCCTTATTAATTTTTTAGAGTGCAAAATAGTATTAAATATATATATATATATATATATATATTTCATTTTTATTTCTTATTTTAATATTTTTATTTTATTTTCTTCAATTCTATCATACCACGTTAATTTATACGAATAAATTTGTATAAATATTTCGTAACATTTATTATCGCTTATGTATATTTATTTGGGATGAGATTAAATTATTAATATTTTATCGAGTTAATTATAGTAATTTCTTAATACAATATGTGAATAAATGTTTAAAATAAACAATTAATTTCTATTACATAATCCAAAGAATCTCCTCTTCTTCAATGTATTGTTTGTTTGTTCGTGACTAGGTACCTTCATCCATGTAGCTATGCACTACAATATATTACAGTAAGCTAAGGTCTGCTTATACTTGACTAATTTCTTGCCCTAGATTTGTCGCCATCATTCTTGCTTCCCCTTCTTTACATTTTCTCAACCAATTTCCAATCTTCACTGTAAACTCTAAACTTCTTACTATCTCTCTATATAAACAGCTAACCCACTTGCTTGCTGCCATTACTAGTTCACTGCTTGATCTTCCTCGTCTTTCTCTTGCCGATATGGCTGACATATTTTGCCATGCAAAACCAGACAACACAACAACAACAACAAGAAGAAGTCTCAAGCTGTTTGGTTTCAACATCTCGGAAGACAACAACAACAACAACAACTACAGCAGCAACATCAACGCAGATTCATTTGCAAGCAAAACTCAGTCGACTGTTCGGTCTCTTGATGAATCTAATATTTCTTTCCAAACCGACGACAGTATTATTGCCCGTAAATACGAGTGTCAATACTGCTGCCGTGAATTCGCCAACTCACAAGCCCTAGGCGGTCACCAGAACGCTCACAAGAAAGAAAGACAGCTCTTAAAGCGCGCACAGCTGCAATCCGCTCGCCGTCTAGTATCTTCGTATTTTCAACATCCTTTGTTTTCAAACTTATCCTCAGTTTTCACGCCGCAGCAGCGGCTCCTTGCCCCGGCACCGCCTAAGCATGATTCGTCTTTCTATGTGCTGCATGGAAACGCAGTGCCGCAGCCATTCCACGGGTCGCGTGATGGAGGTACTGCCGCAGCTAATTATTGTAAGCCCACATCTGGCGGGCTGAGCAGGCGCGTCCGCGAGGATAAGAAGCTGGCGATGTCTCCTCAGGTCCGGGCAGCTAATGCCGGAGTTTTCCCGGAAGACGGTCGGCCTCGAATTGATAAGGGCTTAGCGATGGATTTGCATCTAAGCCTTAGGCCGGCTGTACCATAGTTCCCATTAATTTTCATAATTTAAGGAAGAATATATTTTTATAAAATATTTATTTTTATTTAATAAGCAATATTTAACACTCACCCTTTTATTTATTTTTTTTAATTTTTAATAATTTTATCTGACATCAATTATAACCTAATTTAATTAATATCTTAACTTAATTAAATTTTGTCAAATTATTAAATCAATTCTCATTTACAATTTCTTTTTATTTTTTGACAATTCAAAAAAAAAATTGAATTAAGATATTCTAACGTCAGTATAAATTTGATTATTTAATAAATAAAATAAAAAAATACGTCAAGCATAAATTTAAACGTTCAACAAATAAAGTTAAAAAATAAAATATTATTTTAATTTTACTAACGTGATATAATTATTTTACTAAAAATTTTTGATTTAGTAGTTTTTAACAAAGTTTTAAATAAAAAATTTAATATACATACATTGAATATGGACTAATCCATTTCTGTTTAAGCCCACTAGACCCTTAGGGAAGAGGCCCAACTTAAGCCCACTAAAATGACGTGGATTTCTACCTTCTAAGAGGATCGAAATATCTGCCCCCCCTTTGTGATACGACACGAACGATCAGAAACGTTTCAAGAGCTGAGCTCTGCCACGCTTCTGTGACTGTCTGTTACTGTGTTTTCAGTCTCCAAATTCATAAGTGTTTTAAAACGCAAAGCGAAGGTCAGTTTCTTTTACCATTTGTTCAGTTTTGAGTTTATGATGTCGGGTTTTCAGTTTTCCCCCATTTCTATGATGTATCCATGACTAATTTTGAACTGTTCATAATTCAATTCTGTCTATTATTGTTGTTTACTTGGTTCACTGTGTTACGGGTTCTTCTTTTAGGTTTTTAAATAGCATAAACTGTAACTTCGTCGCTGTTTCCCATTTTTTTTTTGGGTGTTGCAATGTTCTACAATGAGTAAAGTCTCTGTAGCTTCATATAAGTGATATAAGCTTTGTTATTGTCATTATTAGTTTCATCAGATTATAAACTTTCAGTAATATCCCTTTAGGACCATTTAGTTATTGGGAAAATATTGTGGAATTGAAAAAAAAAAAAAAAACCAAGTACTAATTTCTAGAGTTTCCTTTACACATTACATGGCAAGCAATGGTAATGTGTTTTTATATATATATGCTCGTATATTTATTTGTTTAGATGTAGGTAGGCGCCTTTCCTGATAGTAAGTAATGTGTTTTCATTTCTGTAAATAGGTCAATGTTGTATGCAGTCTCTACCCCAAAAACTTGCATTTCCTGTCCAAGAAATCCTCGGTTTCCTCAAAAGCATCTTGCTTCAACAAGGCTTTGTGTGCGGGCATCATTGCCGGATGATGATGGTGGATTTAAAGTGGAGTATACACCTTGGCTGATTGTTGGATTGGGTAACCCGGGAATTAAGTACCATGGCACTAGGCACAATGTAATCAATCAAATCCAGTAACTCTTTAGCTTCAGTTATGTTTACATTATATTTTTCTGTCCCTTTGATGTTAGTGATTGTGTGTGGTTTTCTGTAACAGGTGGGTTTTGAGATGATTGATAGGATTGCTAAAGCACAAGGCGTTTTGATGAACACTATACAATCTAAGGCTTTAATTGGAATAGGTTCTCATTCAATTGATTTCTTTTCTTAGTTTCTGTTTGGTCTTTTTATTTTATTATCCTTCTTTCCGTTTTGTGATGTGCTTGTGGCTCAGTGGTTTATTCATATTCTTTGAATGATCAGTGCAGGTTCCATTGGAGAGGTACCGATTTTGTTGGCAAAACCTCAGGCATACATGAATTTCAGTGGGGAATCTGTTAGTTCTTATCTCTTGTTTCTGCTCTCTAAATTACTGTGGTTGCATAGATATCCGATTCTTCATTTTCACACGTCAATTTACAAATGGCTGTAGTACTGGCATATTGAACTTTATATATAGAGAATTGCTAAATCTTAAAAAGGTTCTAGTATATCCATTTTTTATTTATTTGTGGGTAATCATTTGTGATTTGATTCTGCAATCTAGATTATTCTTAAAAAATTATTTGAGGCTTCTATATCTCATTTGTGTTTTGGTACAAGGCTTCTATGTTTAAAAGGCTTTGACCTAGGTAGATTTTCTGCATACAATAAATTGCTCTCTTCATGGAAATTAATGCAACTTTATATATTTCTGAGATTTTAAACCTCTGTAGTGACTTCAAAACATATCTTAATATTGATTTGGATATCACTATGTTTTCATTGTGACAGTAAAGTGATGCATGTCTATAGCTCAAATATTATTGTCTTTTTGCTTCTTCTATCTCTTTCCCTGGGCTTAATAAGTGGATCTCTTTTTTCATTATTAGCTCTACCCACTGTATGATAGCCATTTTTCTGTTTATCTTCCTAACTTTCTTTTTCTTTTTGTTTCTCACCATTGTTAAGGTTGGGCCTCTTGCTGCACATTATCAAGTACCCTTACGTCATATTTTACTGGTATGCATTCTGAATCTCATGGTCAGCAAAAGAAACCAATTGTTTTTTTATGGTAACTTTAGTGTTTTTACATGCTTGTTCTGGAACTTGCCATGTAGATCTATGATGAGATGAGTCTGATGAATGGTGTTCTCAGACTTCAGCCAAAAGGAGGGCATGGCCATCACAATGGGTATGCTATTTCGATATCAGTTATGACTACATTTTGTTTTGGTCTCTTAAGCAGCGTAGTATATTTCTGGCTCAATTCCAAAATCTTTGAGCATTCTAGAGCTAACTGTGAATTTGTGAAATTATTTCATTGAAAAGCAGTTTATTTAGTGGCCATCTATAAATAGGGATGTAGAAATATTTATAATTTTCACTCTTTTCTTACAGGGTGAAAAGTGTGATGGGCCACCTGGATGGTTGTCGTGAGTTTCCTCGGTTGTGCATAGGTTGGTTCATTCAGTGCCATTATTTATACATGGGTGTCAAATATGCTCATTTTGAACATCTTTCCCGCTCTTTAGTGAAATTGAAGACTGTATTCCATTATTTCAAAACTTCTCACGTTGCAGGAATTGGAAATCCACCTGGCAACATGGACATGAAAGCTTTTCTACTACAGAAGTTCAGTCCAGTGGAGCGGGAACAGGTTTGCAACAGCTAGTTAATTTGTAATGCCAATGTTAATCCTTAATTCCAAGGCTTATTTGTTGATGATGGGTAGTTAATTGCCTTTGGGTTCATCTGCTGCATTACAGTCACATCCGATGAGCCTTAAAATTGTACAACCCATTCAAATGTTTAGATTACGTCAACTGTCTCTTTAATTTTTATTTTTAATTCCTTTGTGGATTGCTTTTTAGACATTTTATAACATCCTATAGAGATTTCCAACTTTTTACTGTAGTGATAACCAGACGACTGTTCGCACCTGGCTTTTCTGATATAGATATTTCTGTTCTTGTCTGGGGTTTAGTACAATCTGCTTAGTGTTGCTGTCAACTTCAATCGTCATTTGGCTGTCTGTCTTTTGACAGATTAATGCAGCCTTGGAACAAGGAGTTGAGGCTGTGAGGACCTTGGTGCTCAATGGATTCGATCACAACATTAGTAGATTTAATATGGGGCAGAAATACAAGTATCACAAAGTATGATATGACCATCCAGGACCAAAAGAATACAGGATAGAGATACAAATCTTCTGACCATCTCATACATGCTTTGTTGGAACCTTCCTATGATTCCAAGAGGTGGTGCAGCTTTAGATGCACAATCTGCCGTATGGAGTGACATTTAACAGTTTCATTGGTCTTGTATTTCCCCATTGTTGAAGTGCTATTTTGTTAATATTTACTGTTTGTACTTTTACATTCCTATTTAAATTGAGGGATAATTTTTAATTAATTTATTTAAAATTTAGTGTTTGAGAAATAATAACACATGATTAATTACATTATATGAAATGATCTTATTTTATTAGTGTAGTTCATGTCCTGAAATATTTATTAATAAATAATTTTTTAATTTATTAATTAAATAATTTTATTATATTAAATTATTTAGATGACAAAAAATTTGTCAAAATCAAAAATTGAGAAAGGGAAAATAAATCTCATGCAACCAAGGCAACATCAAGAAAACCTCCTTCAACCCTCCAACAAAAAGTGAAAACCCATCATACATTGTCAGTCAAATCAAACGGTTGGTAAAGAATCCAATGTAATTTAGTAACTTTATTAGCTTCAAAAGGGGACCCACTTCAATAAGAACAATGGAATCAAATAAACAGGCAGTAAAAAACAAAAAATTAAAAATAAAAATAGAAGAAGACATTTCTCCTGTCTAGACTTTCTCTGTTTATTAGACCGTTGGGAATGGAAATTCTTTTAACTAATAGAAAAAGTACACTAAACCCCAAGAGAGGAACTACAAAAGCATTTAAATCTCAATCAAGGGGGAAAAAACGCAGGAAATCTTTTGATTTGATCGATTAGCAATGGCAGAGACTAACGGCTCTGTGTTACTTGATCCGATATCTCTCCTTCTGTCTCAGAATTCTGACCCTCAAAACGCACCGGTTTCTCTGAAACTCGTTACATATGGTTATTTCATGGAGAGAGGACCCAGATACAAAGAATATGCACAGCTAAGGGAATCAAAACTTGTAAGGAAGAACTTGCGGGAAGAAAATAATGAAGGGTATGAACCAAAGCGATCTCCTTTAAAGAAACAAGTCAGGTTTCAAGCGGATTTGACTAGTTCTAGAAAACGGTCCTCTGTTTTGACTCAGTCAGTGCCGGATTTCTCTGCAACTTTGCATAAAGAAAATCGGAAGCCCGTGACTGGTACGCTCGAGTTGACTCCTCCGTCCAAGAACTGGTCGAAAATGAATGGGAATTTGTCGAATTCAAGAGGAAGTAAGTCGGCAATTGCCGGAGAGAAGAAAGGAATGATGGCAAGAAAGAGTTATGCCAATATTGAAGAATTGAAGGGGCTGTCTATGGGCGTGGCAAAGGATCTTTGTGGTGAAAACAGAGGAAGGACTGGCAAAACTGGGGTGGGCAAGACTGTTCTGGGCAGTCGACAGTTTTCAATGCTTGGTTGATTCGTTCATCTCTGATTTTTTTTTTCTTCCTGAATCGTTGATTGAATTTGTAATTTACTCGCTCGATTGATCACGAAGTTCTTTCTGCAGTTTTTTTCTTCTCTTTTTGCCTATGTTTCTGATAGATTGACTGTAAAGCTCTAGACATAATCATGTTTTCATGTGATTATTTAATATATTGGGGATTTGTATTTTTTTTTTTTTTTGCCACTTACCTGCAGTTGATCCAAGATAATTTTCAATTGAACTTTAAGGATTAATCTGGTTTATCCTCGGCAATCAGTTCAAAATTAAGTAGTGCTAGAGAACAGAAAGGACAGACAGAATAATAATCAATCATCACAGGCTCATATTCAAAATATTATATGTTAGCCAAGGGAAAGATTTTCACCTTGCAAACTTTATCAGTGTAATGAAAAGACCATTTGAGGTGAAACTCTGGCTGTTCCCAAATAACAAGGAAGCGAGTATAGATACAGACACAGTCAGTGCTCATCTACAAAATCAAACATCCCTTGTTAACAAATAACTATCCCATCAATTTGTACAAAAAAAAAAAAAAAAACACCGTCTTCCTTGCCACATTACAAACAAAAGAAACTCAAAAATAGCAGGGCTTTATGAAATTCAGAAGGAAACCAGCCAGCACTCCCACAAGTCTATTACAATCTCCTCAACTAAAATTTGTAGCATGTCCAAGCCAATTTGAGCTCCAGTTTCAAATGCTTCTATGTCAAAAGCTGTCCATTTCTTCAAGGAATGACTCATTTCGCATTCTATTATCTCATCAGGGGTCATCCCAGCGAAATGTGTCCATCTTATAACCTCCTCCCCAACATCTCTAATCAGCATCTCTGCCTTCATGCGTAATGGCAATCTCCTCCATACCTTGAATCCAGAATTACAGTATCGCCCATATTCTGTATCAAAACATTCTAACCAACAGTCAAAAATAAATCCCCTAAGTTGATTGCCCTCTTTTGTTGCTTCAAAACCAAGAAGGCAATTAAATTTTGGCTGCATAGCACTAGCAAGAACTTCTAGTTCATCAAGTAGAAAGGGAGCCACAAGAAAATCTGTCCCTCCACCAGATTTATGTAGAATAGTGTTTCCAAACAACAATTCAGCATTCAAGATAACATCCTTGGCATGACTTAGCTTGCTTCCAGTTAATCCAAGATCAACAAAATTGATGCCATGCAGCAATGTAGAAATTTGGTTGATAAGATCAATCGCCATTTGATTACCAGCACTTCCTTTGCTCAGTGAGGCTGCAGAATCTAGAGGTTCTGCATCAGGATCTGCTGGTTGCAACTGATCTTGGGAGTAATCCATGGAGTCAAGTTGCAGCCTACATCCTGGAATCACGGGCAAATGTTTTACAGCCAAAGATAATTTTTCATTATTACTGATAAGAAAAAGATAAGAATGATTATGATTAGACAATAATCCAGGGACTAGAGGGCCAAAAAAAATGCACATTTCCTTGCTAATGAATTCAGCTCCTTACCTGAGCTATCATCTAGACTGCTGGAGAGACAGCTATCATTTGAGAATGAAGCTTCAAGGACAGAACCAGGACTAAGATGATCACCATCACCTACAAACTCAACCGAAATCCCTTTTGTTTTTGCTTTGTTCTGCTAAGAACAATAGAAACCATAATTTTTAAGGATTGATGGTTTTTGCGGCAACACTCAATCACAATACAAATTTTGAGAAATTATTAGTATCAACTGGGGAAAACATACTAGGCTTAAATTTTGATGTTAAGTCTATTCTTTTTGAGTAAGAAAGTTGAGTCTATTCTCACCGCCCCCACAGAAAATTAATCCTTTCTCTAATCCACAAGTTTTTCATATAATATAATTCTTGCCCACTTTAGCAATTGGTAATAACATAGAACTGTATAAACCAACCAGAGCATTTATTTTCCTTCCTTGTGGCATCCCTTTGTGCGACCTTTAATGGCTTTTTCTTTCCTAGGATGTACTGATACATTATTCACGAGTGCAAGAATAAGAAGATCCATGTGTGCTACCTTAAATTTTTGAAATAACCACAATTGCATGTATATTCTTCTTTATTTATTCTAGTGTAGCCATGTATCTCTTTCTTAGATAATGGTGATATGTCATTCATCAGTGCAAGAGGAAGAAGTTCAATGCTATATTATATTATTGAGATCAATTCAACATACTCTAAGAAATGAAAATTTTCAAATGGAGTAGCCTTTTTTTTTATATCTATATTAAGAGCATATATCACAACCAGCTAGGTAAGGCCCATATGATCCTGATACTTTCAATCGTCCATGTCTACCTCATGATTTTCCAAATTAGTCAGGAAACAAAGACAGTAGGCAAGAAGGCATTAGAAAAAGCATATTGAATGAGAAAATGACTAAAACAGGCAATATATGCTGAGGTTCCCGGACATCTAACCATAATAAACATTATTACCCTCCTATTTAATGAGATAGTTAATTCAATCAGATTTCCTTTTGCAAATAATTGATGGGGCAATGCATTGATATGTAGAAGCATTCTCAATTCTACATGCATTGACATTCAAATGAGCAATATATCAGAACGACTGTCAAAGGCATCATAGCCAGGAACAAGTACGATACATGTTAGGACAACCTAATGTCAAATGTACACACAAACAATGATAATATAAACATTGTGTCAAGCTGATAGAATGAAGAAATACTAAAGCAGTACGCCAATGAAAAGATAAAGCCACCTGGAAAGGCACATCTGCATCAACCACATGACCATCTGGGGATCTTGGCTGCTCTGTAGTCAAAGCAGATATTAGCTCTTGGAGAATCATGGCAATGGATCTCTTAGGTGTGGTCCCTGCTGTAATCAATTCATCCTGTTCCTGTGAAGTCAATTCCTTCAATTTTTCTTCTAGCAAGGCACCTAACGCATCTCCTCTCAATGGCAATTGCTTTTGAAGAGACAAAACTCCACTATTTTTATCCATAAAATTTCTCTGGGGAGAACTACTCTTACTAATATTGTCATTTTGATCCTTGATTTTCACCTCCATGTTGGTGGCAGTCTTAGCCTTGTGTCTCAATGGAGAATTAAATGTGAAAGAAATTACATCCTTATTGCCATTAGCTCTAATACCATCTCTCTCACAGGCTGCTTTGCTTTTGATAGATGTCTGATCCGTTGGACAAGCATTTAGACCCTTTGCTTTGCCAGTCACCGTATCACCCCTTAAATTTTGCGGTCTTTCCAATGTTGAATTGATAAAGTCTGCACTTTCAACTTGTCCACTGACACTAATGATCCTCCTCTTCCGTACTGGGGTCCTTAACTGTGACAAAGAGCTATCTCTCAGATTACAAGCTTTTCTTTCTGCATCAAAGCTAGAATTATCCGCTTTGCAAGGAACCCTAGGTTGGGTGCGACCAATTAAATTTCGGTTCAGAGCAACAAAATCTTTTGCCCCACTAACAGTATTTGGAGCTGATGAAACTTTCCTGCTTGGAAGATTACTCAGTTTAGCCCTTCGTGGCATCCTATCCCTGCACAAGGACATCTGACTTTGGGTTTGGGTTCTTTGCTTGAAAGTAAAAGAAGATGGTTCCTCTTTTTTAGGATTGCACTGCTGGCTTGTTGAATTCCTTTGAGCTTGACCTTCTCCCAATGAAGGCTTTCTATCTGGACTGGATACACAACCTGATCGTGTATTGCTATTGTCCTTTTCTAGAGCATAAAGAAATGCGGGTTGCTCTCGCTGTTGAAAACCTACATCTCTTTCTTTGTCTAAAGAGGATCCAGGTGACTTTGGTTTACTCTTTCCCAATCCCGGAGAAGATACGTTGACAAAATTTGAAGAAGAGGATGAATAAACAAAAGGCTGTTCTTCAACATTTGGTCTGGAGTCTACTACATCAAGCATATTACCACAATTTCTACAAGAAGTCTGCCCCATGAAAGACTTACAAATACTCACATTATGATTAGATTGTTTTGACAAGTCTGACAACATAACCTCCATTCTTGCCTCCATCAAAACGTCATCCTTGGCATCATAAAGAGTTGAACTTGAATAAGTAAGAGCAGATTTTGCTCTACTAGTTGCTTGCAGCCCGGGCTCCAAAATCTTAGTGGCAGCATCAATCAACCTAGAGGTCCTTGACACATTCCTGGCAGAGGAGACCTTAGGACTCTTTAATGGAGAAGCAAATTTAGGGTGATGATGCTTTCTTGACCGTGACAAAACGCCCTTAATTTGTAATGCCTCAGCTCCAAACCGTGTCACCGCCCGTCTTTCAAACTGCCCGGTCTTTTGTATCTTTTGAGGCCTAGGTTCAACCTTTCCACAACCTTTTTCCAATTTCAAATTTTCCCTACGAGAACCACTATTCTCATTCAGAAAATTTTCTTCTCCAACATCACAAGAACCAGAAAATGACGGTTTCTTGGGCTTATCTTTCTGCATAGCTGGCATAGATTCAAGACCCATTAGCCTAGCAACCAAACCCGGAGCTCGCATCTCATGCTTTGAGTCTGAAGCTACACTACTGCGGCTACCATTTGTTTTCCCATTAGGGAAGCCCCCATTGTTCTCATCAGAAATCTACCATTCATAATGATTATCAAAACAAACACAAATTATTTTCAATCGTTGTGCAAAAACAAGCAATATTATTCATGAAAACAAGACAAATAAATCAGAAAAAACTAGAACTTAAACTTAGTAAACCAAGAGAAATACCGAGTGAAGCTTGGTTTTAGGCATCTTCTCGTCCCCTCCAAACTTCTTTGAAACTTGTTTTGCTCGAGCTAAATACAATGCAGTAACAAAACTGAAACTTCCTTCACAAAAAAGGAACTTTATGAACACAACAAACTACATTCATAGCTATACTAACCTGGAGGAAGCAATTTTCTGGAGAAGAGCTTCTTCTTAGAAAATCTACGGTTCCAGTCAAACAGCCGAAAGAAAATACCAACACAACCTCCGGGCCTATGAAACCGCTTCTCCGTTATCGCGAGAGACGACGCTATTTTCCCTGTAGTTTCATCCATTTCTCCACAACCAACAAAGAGAAACCCCTATAGGAAACCTTAACCCAGAACAGAAGACCTCACAAGCTCTCCTCGTAAACCAATCCCACGTCAAAAATTCCAATTAAATTTTTTTTCCAACAAAATGCCTTATTTTGCCAACAACAAACAATGCTGGCGCTTAGAGGACACAATGCAGCAGCAGGAAAACAAGAACCCAGAACGGAAATGCCGTACAATAATTGAAACGAGCAAACAAAATTTCCTGAAAGCCAAAGCCCATAACAAAGTAGTATGCCCTCTCTCCCACAGTATCTTCGCAAAGAAAAAGACAGGACAGAGAAGAAAAACGACAACACACAATAAAAGATCAACAGAATGCACTATGCAAGGCGTAATGTATCTACAATTCTACATGTCATCACGCAAAGAGCAATTGATTCCCTTCCGCTCTTTCCCGCGTGCGAAATGATGATCAAATCAAGATCATGAAAAGGAGGGATAGGGCGGAATGATTTGATACCGGTGTGATGAAAGGAGAAAGAACATGGAAGAAGCTGGAGAAACTGATGGCATTTGGCAGCTGAAAACTGAAAAGAGGGAAAACAAGGAGTCTTCTTCTCTGCTGTGAAAGGAGCTACACTTGCGCAAGAGGGAGACTGATTGAACGAGTACTGACTGCTGTGGGCTGCGTGACAGCATCACTGTACACTCTCTGTGTGTGTGGGGGAGAGAGAATTTCGGGGTGGTGCGTAGGATAAGCGGATTAGGGGACAACGGAGGCAAAGCAACCACGCGCACTTGAACTAGTCAACTGTCAGCGTTTTCGTTGTAATCTGCCCATTTTTTATTATTTTTTAAAGGGTTTAACTCTATTAATTATAGATTAATCTGATAATTATTGAAAGGGAGTGACAGGGGCAAAATAGAGACAGAAGTAAAATCGTGAAGTCTACGTCTGTCAGCCACGTACAGCTGGTATTAGGGGCGCTGTTTATTTACTTGAATAGATATTTAAATGGTTAAATATAATTTAAATTATTTATTAATAATTATGTAAGTATTTATATTTATTAAAAATTAAAAAATATTTATTTATTTATTTATTTTATTATATTTAAATTTTTAAAATTTATAACCACAGTAACAAACAAAAATTTATATGTTTAATATTAAATTATTACAAGATTAAAATTATTATTATTATTGGTCTAAGTAAATATTAATACGTAGTATAATTAATAATAAATAATTTAAATTATATTTTAAAATTTTTAATTTATATTATAAAATATAAAATTAATTTAAATTATATTTAAATTAATTATATTACTTATAAATATTTTTTAAAAAATTAATAATATAAAAAATTTAAAAATAGTCTTAATTTATAAATATATGTGTATATTATTATCGTTTTAATTTTAACTTTAAATAATAATTAATATTAAAATGAAACAAATTACTGTATAAAAAAATTATACAATTAGTACATATTAACAAAATAATAATATTATTTTAATCAAATTGTCGGTAATAATAAGTAAAAGA
The DNA here is from genome assembly GCA_032401905.1 of Swietenia macrophylla. Taxonomy (NCBI): domain Eukaryota; kingdom Viridiplantae; phylum Streptophyta; class Magnoliopsida; order Sapindales; family Meliaceae; genus Swietenia; species Swietenia macrophylla. Next base: position 2,048,979 of record CP135577.1, read on the forward strand.
AATAATAAAATATGTAAAGAAATTATTATAGTACATGTGATTATAGTTATTTTTCTTTTTAAATTTTTTAAAATTATTTTAAATATTATTTATTTATATTTTAAATATTATTTATTATTTATTTTTTTTTCAAATCTTATGATTTTAAGTTTAATGAAAAAAAAATCTAAAAAGTGGATTATGTAATAATTAAAAACACATATTTCGTTAATAAAATATTCAAATTAAATGGACACGTGAGTTTCCATGAACCGGCAGAGCAGCCAACAAACCGAGATAAACGTTTGTCTATATTTGATTGATTGATTTTGGTTCATAAATAATTGATAAGTGGGGGAGGAAAGAGTGCATAGAGGCATATGCATAGAGTAGAGAGTGAAACTCATTTTTATTTCCAGCCATTTTGGATGACTTCAAAATAGACAAAATTTTTATTATTATTATTATAATTGGATTTTTGGGCATGGAATAATATAATTGCATTTGACAATTAATTTGTATCCTTACATTTAAATGTGTGCATTTATCAAATTTCACCCAAATAATTGAAAGGCATTATAATTTTTTATTAATTCTAATTTAAAAATTATTATTATTATTTATATTAAAAAATTAAAAGATATTTCGTTACATATACGTATATACATAGTATGGTTATAGTGATTTTATATTTTAGTTTGATCAGTACTATTATATTATATTAATTTACATAAATAATTTTTATATATCTAATATTACGTTTTGTTCGGATGGGCAATTTTGATTTAATTTAATTTGAGTTAAATTTTAATTTAATTTAAAATTATCAATTTTTAATAAATTTAAATTGCCCAAATCGATGGCAAAGGATAAATGTAATCGAATCAATTAACATGTATTGTTTCAGTTTAGTTTAATAGTTTGAACTAAATAAAAATTAAAAAACAAAATTTAAAATTTTGTATTAAATAAAATTAAATGAATAATTATTTATTAATTAAAATAATAAAAATAAATTATAAAATTATTAGATCGGTTTAATATTTTTAATTTGAATCAAATGTAAATAAAAAATTAAATTAAAATCAAATAAATAATTTATTAAATTAATTTAAATCGATTGAAACCGTTGATTTGGTTCGGTCCACCTAGTGAAAGAAAAGGGCATTAGATAAAACAAGGAACTGGGATGGGCTTAAACTTAAATGGGTTAAAACTTAACGATGAAAAAGGTTAGGTCAGATAGTTGTCTGGTCTATGCCGTTTCCAGAAACCTATTTGTCATTTGAATCCAGAGTCTAGACAACAAACAGTGCCCTGTGGTCGGTTTTGGTAATGAATGGGCCCAGTCCAACACGTGAATTCTGATGATTCAGAGACTTTGTAAAAAAAAAATTTGAGAACAGGCAAACCGAACAGTGTCTTAATCATCTGTATGATTTGTGCACCATGACCGAAAACAGCATTCATTAAATGGGGAGAAAGTTTTTGATAAACAGTCTCACGATATTATAATACAGTGGTGATGGCTATAGTTAGTTAATTATGCACTCTATTTGAAATTGTATGAATTCACCGTATCAATGAAACTTTTCGGTTTAAAGCTTTATCTTCGATGTGTGGTAATTTCATTGATTCATCTCTCCAATTTGGAGGTAGTAGTTAAGGATAAGCAAAGATAAGAGGGGGGTAGAATCATAAGAAGAATATTTTCATTTCACATGCAACAATCAACTGCATCTTTGTCTTATCTTTTTCTATTGTCAGTTCATCGTAAAAGACCATCAACTGACCATGATTAAAGCATATACATTCTGTATAAAAAGCCACTTTTACCATATAAGCAAGTATAAAGCAGCAGCTAAGAATTGGACAACCTCCAGTCCAGCCGGTGCTCCTATTAAGAGTCTAGTACAGGTCCCCCAGAGTTGCCCATTAAACCGGAGTTAAATCTGGTCTGTGAAGTTGGGACGGCCGTGCTTGCTAGTGGACTCAAGGTTACGACCGGCCTATCCGATTGTCGGCAAATTTCTTGAGCATATATCTAGAGACGAAGTACAGGAGACTTTAGGTCTTAGGCATAGGGGTTGTTTTCCTGGTTATTATTGAACCCAGAAAAATTATTTAACTTTCATACAGTGGCCCAAATCCATTAATGTTTATGTGGTCAACATCAAGCTGTCGCATAATTTGAATCTAAATCCATCAAATGGTTAAAGCAGTGAAATTTGAAAACGAGTGACGCAGACAAGTAGACATGCTGTTGTGGAAACTCAGCAGAAAACACAGGCAGCAGCAGGCAGCTCTTCGGAAAGTGACACTACGTCTCTTCTTCCTGCTTTTGTAGTTTGTCACTAACCAACAAAGATGCCTTCAAGCTCAGCTCAGTTCAGCCTTGCTCTCAAACAAGCCAGCCCAACCATGCCCAAAATTTTCACCTTCTTTTTCCATGGTCTAGAAATTAGCCTTGTCAATGTCAAGTTTTATTGAATGAATAAAATAAAAGGTTAGGTTCGTGTTTAAGTTGAAGAATGGCACTACACCTGGGCACATGCCCCACCCAAAAGCCAAGAAAGCTGGCTAAGACATATGCTTGCTTAGAGGGGAAGATATCTTTTACTGCATGTGTAGTTTTCCTGGGCTTTTTTTAAGAGCAAGAAAACTGCAGAAGCTTTTTTTGTCTCAAGACTTGTCTAAACTGACCAGATTTAGAAAAAATAACCATTCCCACAAAGAATATAGAGGAAAAGCCATATAAAAGGTATATATAATTACAAGCATACGCATAAAACTTGAAAACATACAAGTAAGATACAAAATAAGATAACCGTCCTGAAAATGGGGTCCTCTCTCTGCAATGCCTGTATGTTTTGCTTGTCACATGGTTGTTGATCATGAAACTCGTATATATTGCAAATTTGACCAGATCCATGTATTGTATAGATAACAGGTAAGCATAAATTGACTTCCCAGCTTCAATCCTTTTTTCCTGTTCATATTTGTCCTAGTAAATGAAACCATTATTCATACTGGGTTATTTGTACAATCCCATTTGCTAATACATTGATAATCAAACAAGTGAGACAACAAATTTGATCAGTTTGTCATTTAAACACACTCAGCACAAGTACTTTGTCTTAATGACTTTGGTTTAAGAAACACAATGGGACAACCATGAAAGCAAGAGTTACCTGTCAGTTTGTTCCAAAGCATGTGCCATGAAATGAATTATTTCTTTTCTTTGCTCCGTCATCCATCTACCTTTCCCCTTCACTATTTCTTAGCCTTACATGACACAAAATGAACAAAATATATGGGCTGATAACAACAATACCCTAATCAATTTTCTAATTAGATAATCGTTATTGATCTACATGTACTTGAAATTATTTCTTCTTGTTCTTGTCTTTGCTGAAAATTGAACCTAGACCAAATAGATTCCCAGATGGAACATTCAAAACAGGATTGACATGAATACCATTCCCATATGAGCCATAGCTTTTCTTCAATGGTGGTTTAAGATAATTACTTGTTGAAGATGAAGAAGAAGAATGTGACGACTTTATAGATGCTGGTTTCTGAGGATTCTCTCTATGATTTTGATGACCAACTTTTGACAATACGGCTTTTTTATCATTTGATGCTGAACCAGTTGAATTGCTGCGTGATAAAAGTAGAGGCAAAGGACACAAACTTCTTCCATAACCACTGCCACAATTCAAGCTGCTACTTCTTTTGAACTTCCAAAATGATTTGGAACTTTGCTTTTCTTCTGAATCGTCATCTCCAGCTTCATCCCTCATTATCTTGGAACTTCCTTTCAAGATCTCTTCCTTTGGCAATGGAATCATCGATGGTTGTGGTGCTGCAGATTGACCAGATATTGTTTGTTTCGAGGAAGGAATATTAATATTCTTCTTCTTTTTCTTCACTTCTGTGGGAAGAATCTTTCCATCAGAGAAAAGCTCATCAGCAGATGAAGATTCCTGATCGAAGCTTTTGCGAACACAGAAGTCGAAATCAGGGCCCGTGCAGCTTGATCTAAAAGGATGCTGCTCTACAGGGACAATATCTGATTGACAAAAATCCTGAGAAAATGAAATTCTCGGACTCATACCAGAACTTTCCAATTCGACTGCCATGTTTTCTTAGCTTTTCCGAGAAAACCAGAAAAATATGCAAAACCCAACTGGGCTTAGACTAAGTCTGATGTTTTACTACTGACAACTAACAAGCATCAAAAACATTGAAAGCTGTAAAAGATTCCCATTAAAAGAAGACAATGAATGATCAAATCGAAGATAAGGATTTGAGAAGCAATCAAATAAATATAAAAGGAGAGACTAAGTCTTGAGAGAGGGAGATGAAGAGCAACGTGAAGAGGGATTTAAGCAGAAAAAGCCGGCCTCTCTCAGTGGAGTCAGTTGAAAGCAAGGAAGGTACTGCGTTACCAAGAAGCAGTAAGCGTTTGCAGTGATGTGGACAAAGATTATTTGCGGTAACGAACCATAGATGCCCTCTGTACATTTGAGGTTTTTTACTACAATTTCAGCAATAAAAATTTCAATAAAAAGTGATAAAATAATTATTTATGAGTATTTATAATTATAAATGATAATTTAAATTATTGTATTATATTTATGTCAATTATATTCGTATATTATTAAATAGAAATTAATTTGAATTTTACTTGTTTAATGATTGTGTTAATAGTTAAAAATTCTTATTCAACATGATTAATAAATAATTAAACAGATTATAATTATATTATTCGCTTTGAATTTTATATGTATATATTGTAATATATTTTTATAATATTTATGGTATTATAGACATAAATATTAATTAATTTTATTCTAAATATAACTAAATACTTTTTAAAATGTGATAAATATAATAAATTATTTAAAAATATAAAAATAAAATTATTAATTTATTAATAAATTATAATTATTTAAATAATTAATTGTATCATAATGAATTTGCGTATCAAGAATTTTAAACCGAATTTACTATCAATTAAAAGTAAACTAAAATTGACTCTAATTATATATTGAAAGAGACTTTAACAAAACTTATATTAAATTAGATCATCTTATTTGATTATGAAGTAACATCTTTCCCTTCATCCATTAGAATGGATCTTCAAAAACTATAAAACTCATGCAAATGGCATATGGTCCACCATTTTTTTTTCATTTTTATCTAATTTTTTACTATTAATATTAATATTAGATATAATACAATATAATTTTTTAGTTTTATATTAATCATTTTAAATTTTATATTCGTATTTTAAGTTTTTTATATTATTTGTTTTGAATTCTATATTAACCATTTTAATTTTTTTATTTTATATTTTAAAATTTTTATATTATATATTTCGATCTTACGTTAATGATTTTAAATTTTTAGTTTCATATTTTAAATTTTATATTAAAAAATATAAGATATACATCAATAAATATTAAAAATTAAGTGGAAAATTTATAACAATTTAATTAATTTAAAACTTTCACAATACTTAATCATCAAACAAGTAAACATGCATCATGCATGACAAAAATATCATAAATGGTTTATAAATCCATGATTGATGTAAAAATAGCAATCAATATTATTAATGTGAGATCTAGTATTGAGAAAGGGAACATACTTTTGCCTACCCATTTTTTAATTCTTTCATTTCATTGTTGGTGGCTGATGGTCTAAAGGAGAAGGCTATTGGGTTCAATGAATGATTTTGAAGCTTCAATTTCTATCCATATATTTATTTTATTTTATTTACAATGTCTCCTATTTGTTCTAGATATGCGTGGCCACTTGCCATGTGACCAAATTCAGAAAGAAGCACAAAACACATCTTGGAACCTTATGCTGCAATCCAAATCCTACATAAATGAATGGCAATACATTGCATATGAAACAGAAGCCAACTAATGTTTCTGAAATTGTCTTGGTTTGGTTGAAGTCAGTTACAAAGACAAATAATGTTGTATCAATGGTGGATACAAGTGTAACCCATATCTTACACCTTACTTGTCATTGATCAGTAGGGCATACGTTAATTCTAAGATTTGCAGCATCATCTCCCATGGGATGATAAGGATGTAGTAATGGAATGATGACGGTTAGTGGAATAAAAGTTAGATTTGCAGGCGCCAACTCTGTCGTCTCTATGAGCCCGGCCAGTTGCAGGATTAGGTACTGGGATTTTAGAATTTGAGAGCATTGAAAAAGTTGAAGACATTGTTGGACGGTCTTGTATGCAATCTTGTGTGCATAACAACCCAATCTTCATGCATCTTACCGCAATTTCCTCAGGAAAATAACCCATGGTTTCATCCGCCAATTCTGTCAGTCTGCCTTCTTGCTCTAATCTCCAGGCCTTTGATGAATGATGATCATCAATACACAACAGGAAAACAAAAACATACTTCAGAATATGAAAAACAAAGATCACGTAATGGGTTTGTTGTACTTAGAAGATTGAGGAGCCCTTACCTTTCTTCATCAAATTGTAGATCAAAATTCTTTCTCCCACTAATAATTTCTAACATTAACAACCAAAGCTGAAGACATCGCTGTTCACAGACAAGAACCCTCGCGTAACATATTCTGGAGCCATGTTGCCACTGTAAAAGGAAAATCGTATATTCCATATTCATTTCTGACAAAATCTCCATGCATCGTATTTCCGTATGACTGATTTTATACATACTTACAATGCTCCAACCATCTTGTGAGTTCTGGAATAACTCACTTCATCATTGAACAGCTTGGCCAAGCCAAAATCTGATATTTTCGGATTCATCTGTTGATCAAGAAGGATATTGCTTGCTTTAATATCACTGTGTATCATTCTCAGCACAGAATCTTGATGAAGGTAAAGAAGCCCTCTTGCCACACCCATTATAATGTTTGAACGCTTTGGCCAGTCCAGGATTCCACTCTTGCTCTCATCTGCAGTGAGAACAAAATTATTACAATGTATTTTTAAAATAGCTAACATTTAATTTAGATAAAATTAGGTTTACCGAAGAGGAAATTGTCATGGCTTTTGTTGGGTAAGTATTCGTAAACCGGCATCCTCTCTTGTCCTTGAATGCAACGTCCTAACAACTGGACAAGATTTCGACGTCGCATTTTGAGTAAAACTCGAACTTCATTCTCGAACTCTTCTTTGCCTTGTTTGGAATCTGGTGCAAGCTTTTTTACAGCAATTTCTCGGCCATCAGGCATTCTTCCCTGTAATATCATTATGTCAAATCTTAAAATTCCCTATGCTGCACCAATTATCTACGTATGCATCAAAATTTTCAATTCCCTGAAATACTATTATGTAAACATACCTTGTAGATAGTACCGAACCCTCCCATTCCAAGCATATTTTCATCAGAGAACTTATCAGTTGCTGCAATCAACACATCCAAAGTGAACAAATCCGATCTCATCTTAGAGCACTTTTTCTCTGCATCTTCCACCAATGCCGAAAGTTTCTCTCCCCTTTTCTTCAAAATCCATAGCAAGCCAGTCATGAAAATAACTCCCCCACCCACAATCCCAACCATGATCAAAACCTTACCCTTGCTATCCGGAGGAGCTGCCTCGGGTTCCACCTCCGGTTCCATTTCCGGTGGTAACATCAATGCAGTGATATCCGGTGCAGTTTCCCAATCTTTGTAAACTTGATTCGTGTTAAACTGGAAACTACATGTTGCTGTTAGAAACCAACCAGCATGATTTCCTAAGCAATAACCGGCTAGATTTTCAATTGCTGTGCACGAACACTTCGTGCAGCTCTCACCATCGGCATCCCTGGTGCAGTCCACGTCTCCATACACTGAGAGATCATTAGATACTTCTGTTTTCACCACTGCATGTCGCTTGTCAGATTTGCCTGCTAATAAAGATAGATTTTGTATTAGATACTTAACTGTTCTTTTGTAACTAGTAGGAAGAGTATCAGCATCTTCAGTCTTTTCAAATATCCAAAACTCATTAAAGCCACTTGTATTATTTATGAAGTTCTTGGAGGAGTAGCGAATGGTGCAGTAATCGCACCAAATTTGAGCTGAAATTTGGTTGAGGTACAGGACAGGAATACTCAACGCAGCGGAATCTATACACTTTTGGCAATCTGACGGGGAAAATGTGGCGCGACAGAGGGCGAGAGCTGTTACAGACTGCTGCGAGGAATTTGTTGTAGAGATTGTAGTGGTACTAAAGCCAGTAGAAGCAGTGTCCTTTCGAAGTGTGTTCAGTGCAATTCCCAGATTGGTTGAGAAGACAGAATCATACGTATAGTTGCTGGTGAGATCACACTTATAAACGGGAAGAATAGGTTTCTCTAGTCCAAAGGAGAGGTGAAAGAAAAGGAAGATGAAGATAAGAGAGAGGAGTTAAAATAACATCTTAGTTTCTGCATTACAAATGTTTTGTTCTGCCTGATCTTGGTAATTAGAAGTTAAAAGAAACATAGAAATTGAAGTTTTCTACGTTAGCGGATATAAAGAAAAGAAAAAATTCGGACGGCTAATATTTTTGATGTGCCTTGATAACGTAGTTTACAATGACTGATCTCTCCATGTAATTGGAGTCATTGGGCTAAAAGCTACACAAATCATTGCAAGCAATTGCATTGGATTAAAAATTGACTTGAGCCTAACAAATCATTTGTAGTATGATCATCTGCCATCGACTAATGAAATTGTAATACTATTTCCGGAAATGTTGTCTCTTCTCTCGCCACCGGCGGTACTAACTCGGTTGTCTCTGTCATCCTGGTAATCAGGCGAGTCTGTGCCTGTAGTTATTGTCACTGAACTATTAGAGAGCATTGACAAGGTAGAAAACATCGTCGGACGGTCTTGTATGGATTCCTGTGTGCAAAGTAAGGCAATTCTCATGTATCTTAATGCAATTTCCTCAGGAATCGAACCAATTGTCACATCCACCAATTCTATCAGCCTGCCTTCTTGTTCTAATCTTCGTGCCTACAACATGCAAATACACGTATACACATTTGTAAATATAAAGAAAAAACCACGGGCAACATTTTTAGTTTGATGTACTTACAAGTATGATGAGCTCCTGACTTTCTATATCTAACTGCCGATCAAAATTCTTTCTCCCACTTACAATTTCTAACAACACCACTCCGAAACTGAAGACATCGCTCTTGACTGAAATGAAGCCTCGAGTAGCATATTCAGGAGCCATGTAGCCGCTAGAGAAACAATTATATACATTGAAGGAAAAACAAATGAGCAAATTCAATCACCCGTCTTTAAGTTTCAATCATATATTTCTAATCTTCATGACTTACAAAGTTCCAGCAATCTGGCGAGTTCTGTGTCTACTTTGTCCATCGTTAAACAGCTTCGCCAAGCCAAAATCTGATATTTTTGGATTCATGTGTTCATCAAGTAGGATGTTGCTTGCTTTGATATCTCTGTGTACTATTCTAAGAACCGAATCTTGATGAAGATAAAGAAGCCCTCGTGCCACACCAATTATAATGTTTAAACGCTTAGGCCAGTCAAGTATTGCACTCTTACTCTTATCTGCAGTGAGCATACATACAAACAATACAAGACAACCAAAATTAAGCAAATATGAATTAATAGACAAGCGAATGGAAAGTAAGATAAATGATGGTATGAAATATTACCAAAGAGGAATTTGTCAAGGCTTTTGTTGGGCAGGTATTCATAAACCAAAATCCTCTCTCTTCCTTGGGCACAGCATCCGAGCAACTGGACAAGATTCCTATGTTGCATTTTCAGTAGAACTCTTACTTCATTTGCAAATTCTTCCTTCCCTTGTTTTGAGTTGGCTGCAAGCTTTTTAACCGCGATTTCTCTGCCGTCGTACATTCTTCCCTGAAATATTTGTTTGCTCTCGTAAATTAGAGTGCGTATTTCAATGTAAAAGGATTGCTGAAGCAGCTAGCTATCATTTCTGATCCGAATATCCCTATATATTATATGAGTATGGTAATTCAACCTTTCAATTATTTAAATTCATAGTAATATAATATGGTTAATCTGATGTCGCATATAAGAAACAAAAATCCAGAAGTCTTCCTTTTAAAATTCCAAGTTGCAAACTCAATTATTCCTGAGGACAGATTCAAACATTATTGTTAATGGTGTAAGGTAATGGTATTAGGTCTTATCAACAAGTTTTATGTTAAAGCAAAGTAAATGCATAAGATAAAAGATAGGCTACCTTGTATACTGTACCAAATCCTCCTCTTCCAAGCATGTTTTCAGTAGAAAAATTATTAGTTGCAACAATCAACGCATCCAAATCGAACAAATACGATCTCATCTGGATTCCGGCGTTTGTAATAACCTCGTCAGCATCTTCTTCTCCCACACGTTGCATAAATCTCCATTTGATTTTCTTCACAGTCAACAGCAGCCAGACAATTAATATGATCACTGCTGCCGCAGATACGCCAGACACAACTCCAATTATTGTCACCTTACGGCGGCTCCTTTTGCTTCCTCCAGCTGCTTCCGCATCTGGTTTATGTGCCGGAGCCGGTGCCGTTGCTGGTGCCAATAACGTGCTAATATCCGCCGCAGTTTCCCAGTCTTTGTATACTGGATCCAGGTTAACCTGAATACTGCACGTTGGAGTGCCAACCCAAATAGCCCATTTTCCTGAACAGCAGCTTGTCATGTAACTTCTTACTGACAACAAACACTTTGTGCAACTTTCACCATCAACATCCCGGGTGCACTCGACGTAGCCATATACTGACAAATCACTGGAGATTATTTTCGTTTTCGCTACAGCAGATCTCTTATCAGATTTTCCTGCCAAAATCGCTAGATTTTCTGTGAAATTCTCGACGGTTTGATCGAAAGTAATTCGATTAGGAACATCACGCGTGTCGAATAATCCGAATGCATATGAGTTATCACTCTTGTTTATGAAGTTATCAAAGGAGTAGCGGATCGTGCAGTAGGTATGCCAAACTTGAGCAGCGGTTTGGTTAGGACAGACGCGACGAATACTTAACACGGCAGAGTCAATGCACGCCTGGCAGTCTGATGGGGTCAAGCTGGCGCGGCATAGGGCAAGAGCTGTGACGGGATAAGAGGAATTTGTTGCAGAGATTGTGGCGGTGCTAAAGCCAGTAAGAGCAGTGTTGTTTTGAAGTGTGTTGAGTGCAATACCGAGATTAATTGAGAAAACAGAGCCAAGCGTATAGTTAGAAGAAGAATCGCAAACATCAATGCGAGGATTATCCTCTGCAGATGTTAGGCAAAAGGAAAAGAAGATCAAGAGAAAAGAGAGAAGTTGAAATAACATGTTTATGTTGCTTCCTGTTGACTAGGATGATAAACAGCTAGCTACAATTCATGAATCGAAGACAACGCCAGAAGTTATTAAGACATGGCGAAATAGAGAAGAAGAAGGTGATGAAAAACTTTGGAATGTATAAAAGAAGAATTCAGAGAAAGAAGAATGTTTCAATACACTATATATGCACACTAACCACACGGTTGACAAATTTGACAGTCAATTCTAGCCTTATTCATCAGGACTTTGTCGTCGATTGGCTGCTGGCTCTCCAGCTGAACAGCCGAAGATTTAAAAATTGACAAAACTGAGCAATACCGGTCAAGTATTTTGAGCGGGTTAAATTAAAAGCATTCCTCTATACACCGGTGTTGTTACAGGCCCCAACGGCGAGCAAAATTATGATTATGAATTCAAGACGGCTGAATGTCAGCTGGAAATATTTAATGTCAACTGCTTTTGGATTGAAAGATGGCTAATATGTTTATTACAGGTCCCCATTAGTGTACCCCATGCTGTCTTATTTGCGTAGGCACTTGTTGACTATCACAGCATTAATTCCCAGCCATTCACACTTATTCATTTAGTCTCCTGTCTTTTTTTTTTTAATGTTCTTCTTGTCCCGTATCTTGGAGTAAGATCGTGGACTTTCACCACCAACTTGTTGGTGCAGGTGGTACTAGTTATATACACGGATTAGATTACAATTTTCTCTTAGTTTTTTAATTTTTAATTTTTAATAAAATATTAATATATAATAAAATTAATAATAAATAATTTATATTATATTTTAATTAATTTATAAATTAATTTTATATTTTATGATATAATTTAAAATTTTTAAAATATAATTTAAATTAATTATTATTAACTATAATATGCATAGTATACGAGATTAAATTAAGAATAAAAAAATATTAATATGCATAAATTAGGTTTGAAATTGTCAAAAACAAATAGGTAATGGTGTGAGTTATAAATCTAATTTTTTAAATAAATATTAGAATTCATTACATATTTAAAATATTACGATTTTAATGGAAGATTTGATCATCTGCCAACTATTTCCGGATTCTTGATCGCGTCTGCCGATGTCACTAATACTGTTATCTCCATCATAATCCAGCAGCTCTGCAGCTAAAGGTTTCTTAATGCAAATTCCTCAGGAATCGAACCAATTGTCACATCCACCAATTCCATCAGCTTGCCTTCTTGTTCCAATCTTCGTGCCTGAAGCATGCAAATTCCATGAAAGCAAATACATATTTGGAAAAATGAACACAAAAATTACAGCGGGCACATTTAGTTTCCATTATTTGGGCAACATTTATGTAGACTGTTGTACTTACAAGTTTGAGGAGTTACTGAGTTTCTGTGTCTAACTGCCGATCAAAATTCCTTCTCCCGCTTATAATTTCTAACAGTCCAAAACTGAAGACATCACTCTTTTCTGAGAGGAAGCCTCGGATAGCATATTCAGGAGCCATGTAGCCGCTGTAGAAACATTTATATACGTGGGCAAATAAATAAATGAATAAAAATAAAACCAAACATCTTTGATTGTTCCACATGACTTACAATGTTCCAGCAATCTGACGAGTTCTATGACGACTTTGATCATCGTTAAACAGCTTCACCAAGCCTAAAGTCTGATATTTTTGGATTCATCTGTTGATCAAGAAGGATATTGCTTGCTTTGATATCTCTGTGTATGACTCAGAGAACAGAATCTTGATGAAGATACAGAAGTCCTCCTGCCACACCTATTATAATGTTTAAACGCTTAGGTCAGTCAAGGATTGCACTCTTACTCTTATCTGCAGCTGAGCATACAAACAAACCAATACAACCAAAATTAAGCAAATGTGAATTAATAAACAAGCAAATGGTAAGTAAGATAGATGATGATCATGAAATATTACCAAAGAGGAAAGTGTCAAGGCTTTTGTTGGGTAAGTATTCATAAACCAAAATCCTCTCTCTTCCTTGGACACAGCATCCAAACAACTGGACAAGATTCCAATGTTGCATTTTCAGTAAAACTCTTACCTCATTTGCAAATTCACCCCTTCCCTTGCATTGAGTTTGCTGCCAGTTTTTTTACAGCCACTTCTCTACCGTCAAGCATTCTTCCCTGCAGTATTTGCTTCCATGCATTACAAAGTGAATCGAAAAACTTACCCAACTCTTTGTTCCGAAATTCCTAAAAGAAATCATAAGATTAATGTGATCAAATGTGACTACTTAAGAGTTTTTATTAAAAAAAAAAACACCAAATATTAGATGTTTGGTTGATACTAACCAGCTGAAAATTAGTATGGGTGCCCTATAGCCGTTCATGGATAAATCCGACTGTTATATGGTCTTGGAATTTTAGACCAAAATTCATCGTAGTTAAAAGTCTAAATACAGACCAAGAATCCCTCCAAAGAAACTGAAGATAGTCTTTATTGTTAAATTCCATGTTGCTAAGTGCATTAATATTATTTTCAGTTCCTTTGCTGGCAGATCCAAGCCCTTATTGTTGGGTCGTTTAAGTTAAATAAATTTTAGGTGGGTTTGTTAATAAAATTAATTAAAATAAATTTTACTATCTATTTTTTTTTTTTTTTTGTGGTTGTATCTAAATGAAGTATACTTAGAACTCTTTTGTTAACGTTCCTAGTCAATAAGTTTATATTAAAGAACGTAAAAATAGAAAATAATAACAAACTATGTTACCTTCCCTCCCCTTCCAAGCATGTTTTCACAAGAAAAATTATCAGTTGCAGCAATCAACACATCCAAATCAAACAAGATTGATCTCAGCTCAATGCCGTCGTTGTTATTTGCCTCGTCAGAATCTTCTCCCGAATGTTGAAAAAAATCTCCATTTCGTTTTCTTCACAATCGACAGCAGCCCAACAATGAATACGATCACTGCCGCAACTGACGCAGCCACAGCTCCAATTATCGTCACCTATGGGCGCCTCCCTCTGCTTCCTCCAGCTGCGTCCACTTATGCGGTTCAGGCTCTGGAGCCGGTGCCAATAACGGCCTAATATCGGAATCTTGCCCCATCTTTGTGCACTGGATCCAGGTTAACCTGAACACTACACGTTGTTGTAACGGCCCAAATAGCCCATTTTCCTGAACAACAGCATGTCAAAGTAACTTCTTAACGACATCAAACACGTGTGCAACTGTCACCATCTACATCCCTGGTGCACTCGACGTAGCCATCCAGTGGAAAATCACTTGGGATTATTTTCGTTTTGGCTACCGCAAATCTCTTATCAGATTTTCCTGCCAGAATTGCTAAATCTTCTGTGAAGTTCCTGACTGTCTGATCGAAAGCAATACGATTAAGAACATAACCCGTGTCAAACAACTGCATCTTCTTTAAATTATTGGTCTTGTTTATGAAGTTGTCAGAGGAGTAGCGAATCATGCAGGAGGTATGCCAAACTTGAGCTGTTGTTTGGTTAGGACCGACGCGACGAATGCTCAATACGGCAGAGTCTATGCATTCTTGGCAATCTGACGGGGTTAAGGTGGCTCGGCAGAGGGCAAGAGCTATGACGGGCTGCGAGGAATTTGTTGCAGAGATTGTGGTGGTGGTAAAGCCAGTGGGAGAAGTATTGTTTTGAAGTGTTTTGAGTGCAATACCGAGATTGGTGGAGAAGGCAGAACCAAGAGTGTAGTTGTTAGAAGAATCACAAGCATCAATGTGAGGATTGTCCTCCGCAGATGTTAGTTGAGAATAACGGAAGATGAAGAGTAAAGAGAGGAGTTTAAATAGCAGGAGGAAGACGATGAAGATGAGGAAAATTTTGGAACGTGAAGAATTGAGAGACATACAAGGGAGTGTTTAATGGTAAACCACGATTGAAAATTTTGACTCTCTGTACTTAGCCAGCCTAGTTCATGATCAGGACGTCGTGTAGATGCTCTAAACTTTGATAAAGTCAACCAATACCAGGTCAAGTTCAATATAAAAGGAATCACTCCAATAACAAAACAATAAGAAGAAGAAGAAAAATAGATTTCTCGGTAATGAATTCGAGAACGTTGAATTTAATGTGCACTGCAAAACATTTAATTCGCAAATTAGGGTCGGGTGCTTGAAGACTCTGAGTGAATGGAAGAAGAGAGAAATCAACTGTAGGCCATTTTGGATTGAACAGAAAGGCGCAGGCAAGTTTGTGTTGAATAGTAATACTATGATTTCAACGATCCTAGTTAACCACCCTGTCGTCTTGTTTATGTTTACCTTCATATTTCGGTGCTCATTGACTGCAATAATAACCTCACAAATTGAAGATAATAACATCATTAAGCATAAGCATAAGCATAAGCATATGTTAGTGCTTGAGATGATAACAGCATTAATTGAATGTTAGTAAATTACCAATGCATCCCCTGTACGTATATGCATATGTTTGCTGAGTCGTATATGTTTCTTGCGTGGAGCAAAGTTTTGGTTAAAATGCAATTGGAAAAGCAATCGGCTTATTTGGACAGACGCGACGAATGCTCAATACAGCACAGTCTATGCTGGCCTGTTAATCTGACGGGGTTGAGGTGGCACGGCACAGTGCAAGAGTTGCTGAAGAATTTTAAATAAAATAATTTTATTATTTTTATTTTTTTAATATTATTAATGTGATAAAATTATTTAATTAATAAAATAAAAAATATATTTTTTAATAATAATTTTTAAAAAATTAATAAAAATTTTATAAATTTCTCTTTTCATATTAATATATTAATTGAATGGTAAAATTTTTTATTAAATTTTTTTATTTCTTATTAATAAATATATTTTTTTATTTCATTAATTAGATTGTCTCACCATATCAATAATGCCGATGTAGTAAAATCATCCCAACTAAAACTTTATTAGAGTTGTGACGAGCTGTGAGAAATTTTTATGAAATTATAGAGACCAAAAAGCCATAGAAGTAGTATATTTTAAGAGTGCGCTTGTTTTTAAAAATGAAAAGCAATAAGAATAGGAAAGAGAAAAAGAAAGAAAAGTAAATAAGAAAAAAAAGAGATTTTCTTTATTTATTTGCACTATGAAATTATTTATAAAAAAAAATTATTATTTTTTACTTTAATAAAAATATCTTTTTTTTTAATTTGTTGATACTTATTAGTAGATTAAAATTTTTAATTATTTCTTAATTTTAATTTTAGTTGTAATTGTATTTTATTAAAAATA
>CP135577.1:2065741-2135863 GCA_032401905.1 Swietenia macrophylla
CAGCTTGGTTTACTTAATAAGAAAGCTTTACATATTCCTTTTTCAACTTTTCATAGAGTGAATGTGTTGGTATTTGTTGGTTTAGCTGGTCCATTGATGTTAATTTTTTTGCTTCTTTTTGTCGTAGCTCTGGAGGACTATCCTGCTGACACCTTTTAAGCTCATTACCGTATTTTTGCACGAAGCAAGTCATGCAATTGCTTGTAAACTCACATGCGGCGATGTAAGAAGCCTCTTTTTCCTATCTTTTTTGTGATTACATCATACATACCTCTTATGTATTTAGCACCAACAGCTTGATCAAATAATTTTTGTTTTTTACTGTCCATGATTTACCTTTCTATCTTTCTTTCTTTTACCATTGTTATCACGGATAGAAAGTTCTGTTTTGCTTTGATAATATGATTTATGAACAGTCAGTTTAGATGAGTTTATAATTATTTTTCCTGTTGCTCAAATATGATATGATGTAGCCGTCTCTTTAGCCTCCTCTTCTCTAGCGTCGTCCAGAGAGTCTATCAGCTTTAGACATGGAGTAACATGGAAACTCACTTCATACATTGTTGTTGTTTAGCAACTGAGACTTGGTTATGGAAGCATTCAAAGCTTCTTGGTGATCATAGTCCAAGGAACTTCAAGTTGCATACAAAGATGATCATCAATTATAGCATAGTCCAAGCAAGTAGATTGCAAATTTACTGATACTGAACACCAATTTTGTACTCTCTTAATACATAAACTCAAAACATTGTATCACATAGACCAATGATATTATAGCTTATACTGATATTGAATGGATTGATTATCATAAAAAAATGGGAAATAAATAATGAAAATCCATTGGGGTACTGTATGTATGAGGAATTATGTGTTCAAAATTCTATTTTTCCTATTTATGGTTCATTTTGTGAAATTCTTTAGGATTTGTAGAACATGGCTTTTAATTGATTGTATATTTGTCCAAGCTTCAAATCACAGGGCACACGCACACCTTTACACACACACACACACACACACACACATTCTCACATTGCAATGGATGTTATTACCAGTGCCTTTTGTTTTAAAGGTCAAATTTCATTACAATTCATGATGCCATTGCATACAGTTCACTCTTTAGTTCTATTTTCTATGTCTTAGGGATGCTGTATGCTAAATCAGAGATTTTTTAATCTACTTCATTATGCAGGTGGAGGGTATGCAGGTTCATGCAAATGAGGGTGGGGTAACACAAACGCGTGGTGGTATATATTGGTTGATTCTACCTGCAGGATGTAATGCACAGCTCTCCCCAAAACTTCAATAGTTTAATGCTTCATCCACATTTGTGTCCTATATTATATGACATGAGTGCACAATTCTGTAACACAGACACAAAGACAAAGAAGTCCATAGACACATCACCTGTACAATCGTATACGCATAGATATGTATATACATACATGGGTACACACATGTGCACGTGTGATCTTTATTAACTGTATAAAATAATTTGTGTAATATATCCCTCTCCCTAGTTCTTTTCCCCCTTTTCCTCTCTGTCTTTGGCATTTTGTTTTCTAGAATACTGTGGACATGTTGAGGGCATTGTTTGACTTGTATCCAATATATGTATGATTTTTGTTGTGCTATGGGAAGGTATCAAACTCAGATAAGTTACTCCACAAGTGTGCTATGCCCCTTAGTTTCCACATTTTGGAATTTTCTATGTGAAACATAAAGACCAAAGACTTAGGTTTTACATGAACTTATGGATTTAGCAAAATGCTCTCATATTTGTGTTCTAACTGTTTGCAACCGAGTGAACTTGATATGTCACTAACAGTTTTTATTGTTGCTTTGCTTCCAGATCTTGGTTCGTCATTTTGGGGAATGGCTATGGTACTTGCATCAACAAATCTTACCACTGCAAGAATTGCTGCCGGTTGTTTAGGTCTCGCTCTTTTTATTGTGCTCTTTATTGCACAAAATGTAAGATATTTATGAACAGACTTTTTCTCCTTGTATATTCTTTTAAAAGTGCGTGCCAAAGTATTCTGCTATCTGACTTCCTGACTACTGTCAAAACAGTGGACACTCCGAGGACTTTGTATTGGTGAGTGCTTTCATGATCTATGCATAATTATTCTTATGATATTCAAACTTCCATGCTCATATTTTTTATCTGTACAAATGGATTTTGTAGGATTCATCATTTTTCTTGTCGTAGTATGGGTTTTGCAAGAGGAAACAGGTGTCCGTATTCTCCGTTATGTCATCCTCTTCATTGGTATTCTATCACATCTTCCCCTTTTTCTGAATGAACTTACAAACTTTTTTTTTCCTTCTTATCTCTTTGTTGAAAAGAAGTATAGCTAACATCTACTCCAAAATTGCAGGTGTAATGAACAGTTTATTTTCAGTTTATGGTATGTATTCAATCATTCTTCCTTTCTATACCAAATGGCTGTTATTGGCATAATAAATTGCAAATTGTATAATATTTAACATGAAAACGAACGAAACAGATATTTATGATGATCTCATATCGCGAAGAGTCAACTCTAGCGATGCTGAGAAGTTTGCAGAACTTTGTCCCTGCCCTTGTACTGGTGTTGGTTGGGGTGTCATTTGGTGAGCATTTTTAGCACTAAAAATAAGATGATAGTTGATTATTAAAAGACTATCTGTATGTTGCTACTGTGCAAACATTTCCATTATTGAAAATTTACATCTTATCAATTATATATTGTTTTCAACGAGGTTGCAGGGGAATGATATCATTTGCATTTCTTGGTGGAGCCATGTATCTTGGACTTGTTATCTTATCTTAAGGTAAAATCATTTACTGCCAAAGAGCATTTTAGTGTCTCATGGAGATATATTAATTCAACTTTTTGCATAGCATTTGAAAGCACATATATACTTGAATTTAGTTAATATAAATAAAACCGATCCAATTATGGCTGAAGCATACCCTTTTAAAAATCTAAAATCTAATTTATCTATAAATTATGAAATTGAAGAATTTAAATTTTCAACAAAATTTGTGGAATGAATTTGAATTCCATTTAAATACTATTTTGATAAGTGCTCTTTGGAATGTCTAAAATCTAATTTTTCATATTCATTTGAATTAGAAATGTGCATTGTTTTGAGTTGCATTTTGATTCACTGTTAGGCTGGAAAGTCATGCTAAAGGAAGCTTTAAGTAGGCATGCCTGTTGTACATTCTAAAATATAATCATGCAAGTAAATGTAGACAAATGGTGCTATGGCCACTGTTAATCTTCTTGAAGCTGCTACATTAGCATTGTTAAAAAGGAAACAATCTGTTATTAAGGAAGAAATGCCTAGACTTTTTTTCTTTTGAAGGAAAAAAAAACATCATTATATTGTCTGGAATTTCCCTAGATAAGTATATTTGTAGAATGAAATTTAATGCAAGGATTAATACTGAAGATAAGTATTCACGCAAGGCTAATAACATCTGTCATCTCTTTATTCGCTGGATGCATGTGAATGGGTGTCATTGTGTCATCTCTCTGTTTGCTAAATGAAGGGTAATTCAGACTGTCAGAAGTATGTAATATGAAGAAAATACTGAACAGTTGAATATGGATAAGAAAAAAGGGTTGACTACAAATGACTATCAATTCCCTTATAGTTTTGAGCATTGAACTGCTGCCCCAGTTGTTAGATATGGTCTTTCTTGCTTGGATGCTTCCTGCATTAACCAAGTGTTTTGCCAACAGCTGACTGATTTCGAAAAGGCCTTAGTGCTTTTTGTGGTGATAGTACCATGCTGAATAATAAGGGAAAAAGGGTCTCTTTTTGTTACAAATTATGCGGAAGCAATATTAGAGTTGTAAAATGGCTTTTGACGAGGTTTCGGTTTGCAACTTGATCCCTCTACTAACTTTGTTTTAGAAAATGTGTTGTGCTTAGTAATATGGTACCAAAATTATAGTTGATGCTGCATCCTGAATGAAGCTCGAGCTGTTCTTGTGAACTAGTTACGCTGTAAATTTAAAAGAACACAGCATATGTATTTTATGGAATCTGTTGGTGTAACTTAACGGTACAATATATAAAAATATCTGTAGCTTTCTTTCTTCAGGTTCCAAGACTTGGTATGCTGCTTGAAAACATCATCCTCACCAGGTTCATCATACAGAGTGTTCTTGCTGCCTGGCACAATACCTTAATTCTTTTAAACCCTTTCTCTTGGGGTTTACATATTATTTTGTGATTGTTTTGCACAGAAAACAGTAATGATCCATTCACAATTGATGTCAGTATTGACTGGATTAAATTCAGATAGATCGTTCCTTTGTTTGATTTTGAAGAATATTATAGGGCCTCTAGTGCTTCCTGCTTTGTAGTACCATGATGAACACATTCTTAAAGAGCAACTTCATGCAGAGGTCAGAGTGTTTTGGAGTTCTATTTTGTTTAATAGTATATTAGTGGAGCAAATGTCTATGTTCCATAATTGATTTATCGAATTACTGTCACCATCTTTATACTCCTGATTGATGCCTTTGTTCTTCATGGACACGAAAACGTTGTGATAATCCATGCATGTCTGGCTGTGGATTCTATGTCAACAGAATCAATCAAAGGTTGAACTCTCAGAGGAAACAAAAGGTGTTTGCAGTAGGGAATTTGTCCAGGATAAAGTCTTCTGGAAATGTGTGCCAGATATGGTTACGCAAATCTCATTGCGTGGGAAGCTTCTGTCATTTGTTTTTGTGATGAAGAATAAGAATAGCACGTGAGATGTGGGCAAGTGGCCAAACCAATGAAGGAATACAGTTTAATATAGGAAGATGCGATAATATGGAATCTGATGCAGATATTATCAACACATGACCGCTAAGAAAATGAAGATTGATTCCTATAGAAACCCTAGAGGCGTGTAATTTTGTTGCAGCTGTAGTGAATGGAGAAAACCTCAACTTCCCTCGAAGGCTTCCAGTATTAACTCCATGTAAATTTATTCATGGAAACTACTGCTGGGAGTCTTTGGGGGAGGCTGAGAGATTTCTCCTTGTGGAACCAAAACTGTTGAAATCATCAGTTTGAAACATAGTAGAAAGAAAATGCAAGCATGCATGCAAGATCTTTACCATGTAAATTGTACTGGAGCTGGTATAATTTACCAACTCTTCTCATTTTTTTACTTTCTTGTTTTAGCCTATATAAAAATATACTTTATTCATTCAGTCCTTGAGTCTTGTTAGAATAACCTTGACGAAATGATCCCTTCCTTGATTTGCCGCATCAATTTGAGTGTTCTCCATTTGGTAGAAGCAGAAGACAGAATGCTGGTCTTCATTCTTTTACTCCACCTTGAACAACAGGGCTGAGAACTAATTTATCAATGAAAACTCTCAACACGCAGAGTCTGAAATTAAGTAGATGCATAACTTTTACTCGATTCTATATTTCTTCTTTCAGGTTAGAGGGAACTGTGGGCCAACGTTCATAAGTAATTGGGACAACGGTACGTGCCAATAATGCAGTCTAACTAGATAACAATGTTGCTTCATTGCCAACTGGTTGTCCTATGCTGTTGTACTGTGTTAGATTTATATTTTTTGTTGTCTCATTCCGCGTTAAAATGGTTGCTTTGGGTTAATTTTCGAGTAAACAGAAACCTTGTATCAGCCTAAGCCTACGTTGGTTCTCAAACCATGAAACGACGGAATATTTGTGTCAATCTAAGACCAAATTGGCGCTCGAGCCATAATAGAATGTGCTCTAAAACAAGCTCAAGTTGTGGCTCGAGTATACTTGCGTTTTTCAGCCCAATTTTCTTACTGATGCATATTTGACAGACAAATCTTATAAAATCACATTCTTTCTTGTCAGAAAAGTGGGAGAGACTTAATACAACTTATTATTGTTTTCTTTTTAAAAGAAATTTGTGAGTTCTGAATGCATGTTTCTCTTTGTGTGATCTCTTAATTTCCACCGTCTTAATCCTTACTCCAAAATATTTTAGGATCCTAACGTGGGTTTTTCATACAAGACAACAAGTTTCTTTCCCCGATTCTTATACTTGTCGAGACGAAGTAGGTAAGTTGCACCTCGGCCTTTCTTTTTCCAAGCAATTGGATCAAATCGTGACGACTCTGAGAGATCCACGAATAAACTTCGAACGAAGGATACCCACAAAAATAGGATAGATTTAACTCATCTGAACCGAAAGGAAACTGAGAAATGTAACGCAAAGTAATATATACAGCCACTTTCATGTGAAACCCTTGCTGCTTCATTTAAAGTATTAAACCAAGTAAATAACACAAAATTAAAAGAACTAAAACCAATGTTTGTTTTTGAATTGGATCCTTGTTTTTGAGCTATTAGCGATATATCTACATGTTTGCATGTGTAGAGATCAATTATCGTCTGGATATGTACGCATAGCCGAGTAAAATCTGAAACTCAGTAAGAAAGAAGAACATCACAGTGATGGTAATCAAATTAAGAAACCTTCGAGAGAGGAGCAATTTGCGTCTTAAAGTCATCATAGTAATAGCCTAGGGAAGTAAGAAAGTCCCCTTCTCAGCTTTGTAAAAACATCTGCAATTGATACAAAAATCAGCTTTTGTCAACCATGATAACAATAGTTAGCCCTTAAACTATACAAGAAATAACGCAGTAGTTAGCTTCAGACAATCACATTGCTACAAGAAATATGGCCATAAAACTGGCTAAATCGTCATGCGCACAAACACCGGGAGGTGGAGTCCAGATAAAATTCCACATTGATATCCTTCATTTCCTACATTGCAATCCCCATTATATCTCATCTCCTTCAGTTCAGGATACATTCAACCATTATGATGGGGAATCAGATCAAGGTGAAGTTTGCAAATTGTCAACCCCTCATGATGAGCATATACACTCACTAAGCTGTCATCCCACCATATCCTGGAACCACAGAAAGCTAATCATATGGAATCCTCTGCAGCACCTTTTGATTGAAAAAATGTCCCCACTTGATCAAACGTCCAAATCTCGTTTTATTTTAAAATGTGCAACCCATAACCAAATATTCAATTCAATGGCAAGAAAGAAAAAATAGAGGTATATAATTGAAGGAGCCTTACATTTCAAAGTGATACAGAACTTGCAAGGACTGCAAAGTGCGTCTCCTGTTACTCCATCGGTGCTACATACAAGATACAGACAAACAGCACAGATACTCGGGTAAGTGTGAAATAAAGGGGAAAAGATAGAAACACAATTTTAAGTAGTATGGAGTTTTTGATTGATAGTTGAACACATTACAATTTACAAAAAACTTAAAAAAAAAAAAAATTACCCGTGGAGACAAGAGAGATTAATTACCAATTTGTGGCACTCTGACATTAATTCATAAGCATAAAGGATGTGAAGATCATTATATATCCAAATCATCATCAGGGTCCTCATCTGAATCTGGTACCTCATCATCTGAATCACGAAAAATATTATCTGACCTTTGCCAATGTCCTTATCAGTTTGCAATTTTCCAGTTGAAACAAGTGTATGCTCATTTTTGTTCTCATTGAGAGATCTTCGACCATCATAAATTTGTATCGGTTCACCATTTCCTGAAGCATAGAAAAGTAAAACATAAAGTTTCTAACATACAAAAGCTCATACTCATTTACTAGAAATAAAAAAAAAAAGAATCAAATCTAATATCCATTTATATCCAATGTTCCCATACCACGGTGCTCGAAAGGAAGCACAACTTTAGCCCATTAAGTTCTCTCCTTTTGTGATAGCTGTATATTAAACTGCACCTGTTGAACGAAACATTAACATACAAGTAAATATAATGCCAAAATACAAGAATATCAAGGTCTTTTCTTGCTAGCATGCATATTCTTGCAAATTTCTTTGTATCCAGTACATGCATGCAAGTGTATGCACAAGTTTTTCCTTTATCTTTTTGCCTCTTCTTCTAACGTACATCTTGGAACCATTCTCTCTTACCCAATACCAATCCAGGAAGCTTAAGTGCATATGCATGGGTGAGGTAGGACGCTTAAGTGCACATGCATGAACAAGCTAGGAAGTTTTAAGTGAGCAAACGTAAGTGAGCTAGGAAGCTTGAGTATGAATGCTTAAGTGAGCTTGGAAGCTTAAGTGTCCATGCATGAGAGAGAGAAAGAGAGAGAAAGAAATCCAGAATGTCCTCTAGAATCAAGACAAAGCCATACAACTGACCTTTGGCTACTGGCGTTGGTTAATTATTTCATCTTCAGACGAAACGGATGTAAATTTTGTTCTCGAAAGCACAACAAGTAATTCTTTACGCTACGAACAGGTTTAAATAAATAATATATAAGTTTCTGTCTCAAAAATCGACATAAGAGCCTCAACAAAGAAGTAGAGAAAAAGAAATATCACCATAACTCGAACTCGCCCATTTCTTCGCTTGGAGCGAACATCTAACTTTCCTTTCCTGAAATTCTGTTCAAACAAGGAGAGGCTTTTCGTTATAAATTATGTGGAGGAATACTAAAGTTGGAAAATGTCTTTTGACGGGACTCTTACTTTGCAACATGCTCCCTCTAGTAACTTTGTTTTAGCAAATGAGGTGGTGTGTTTAGTAACATGATACCAAAATTATGGTTGATACAGTGTCCTGAATGGAAC
The DNA here is from genome assembly GCA_032401905.1 of Swietenia macrophylla. Taxonomy (NCBI): domain Eukaryota; kingdom Viridiplantae; phylum Streptophyta; class Magnoliopsida; order Sapindales; family Meliaceae; genus Swietenia; species Swietenia macrophylla. Next base: position 2,074,382 of record CP135577.1, read on the forward strand.
TCGAGCTGTCCTTGTGGACTAGTTACACTGTAATTTAAAAGTATGTAGCATATGTATTTTATAGAACTTGTTGGTGTAACTTAACAGTATAATATATAAAACTTCCGTAGGTTTCCTTCTTCAGGTTCCAAGACTCGGTACACTGCTTGACAACATCATCCTCACCAGGTTCATGATACCGGGTGTTCTTGCTGCACTGACACAATACTTTAATTCTTTTAAATCCTTTCTCTTGTGGTTGCATATTATTTTGTGATTGTTTTGTACAGAAAACTTGTACTGATCCATTCACAATTGATATCAATATTGACTGTATAAAGTTCAGATAGATCCCTTTGTTTGATTTTGAAGAATATTATGGGCCTCTAGTGCTTCCTGCTTTGTAGTAACAGGATGAACACATTCTTACAGAACAACTTCATACAGAGGTCAGAGTGTTTTGGAGATCTATTTTGTTTAATGGTGTATTAGTTGAGCAAATGTCTATGTTCCATAATTGATTTATCGAATTACTGTCACCATCTCTATACTCCTGATTGATGCCTTTATTCTTTGTGGACACGCAAACTATGTGATAATCCATGCATGTCTGGATGTGGATTACATGTCTACAGAATCAATCAAAGGTTGAGCTCTCAGTGGAAATAAAAGGTGTTTGACATTCCTCTATTCCTCTTAGCCGAAAGATGATTGATACATATTCTCTTGACCCTTGCAGTAGGGAATTAGTCCAGGATAAAGTCTTCAGGAAACATGCCAGGTATGGTTAAGCAAATTTCATTAAGTGGGAAGCTTTTGTCGTTTGTGTTTGTGATGAAGAATAAGAATAACATATCAGATGTTAGTAAGTACCCAATCCAATGTAGGAATACAGTTTAATATAGGAAGATGCGATAATATGGGATCCGATGCAGATATTATCAACACATGACCGCTAAGAAAATGAAGATTGATTCCTATATAAACCCTAGAGACATGTAATTTTGTTGCAGCTGTAGTGAATGGAGAAAACCTCAACTTCCCTCAAAGGCTTCCAGTAGTAATTCCATGCAAATTTATTCATTGAAAATACTGCTGGGAGTCTTTGGGGGACGCTGAGAGATTTCTCCCTGTGGAACCAAACTGTTGAAATCATCAGTTTGAAACATAGTAGAAAGAAAATGAATGCATGCATGCATGATTCTTGCCATGTAAATTGTACTGGGGCTGGTATAATTTTCCAACTCTTCTTTTTTTTTTTTTTTCTTTCTTGTTTTATTCTACATAAAAATATAGTTCATTCCTTCAAATCAAATAAGTCCTTGAGTCTTGTTAGAATAACCTTGACGAAATGATCCCTTCCTTGATTTGCCACATCAACTGTACATTTGAGTGTTCTCCATTTGATAGAAGCAGAAGACAGAATACTGGTCTTCATTCTTTCCTCCACCTTGAACAACAAGGCTGAGAACTAATTTATCAATGAAAATTCTCAACACCCAGAGTCTGAAACTAAGTAGATGCATAACTTTTACACGATTCTATATTTCTTCTTTCAGGTTTGAGGGAACTGTGCGCCAACGTTCATAAGTCATGGGGACAACGGTACGTGCCAATAATGCAGTCTAACTAGATAATAATGTTGCTAACTTGTCTACTGGTTGTCCTATGCTGTTGTACTGTAATAGGTTTAAATTTTACGTTATCTTATTCTGCGTCAAAATGGTATGCTTTTGAGTGAACAAAGACCTTGTATCAACCTAAGTCTAAGTTGACGCTCAAACCATGGGCTGACAGAATATTTATGTCAATCTAAAATCAAATTGGCACTTGAGCCATAATATGACAGAATGTACACCAAAACATGGTCAAGTTGTGGTTCGAGCATACTCGCAATTTTTCAGTCTAAAACTTAATTATTATTATTATTTTTTTTCTGTACATGTTTTACAACAAAATTTATAAAATCACATCTTTCATCTCAGAAAAGTTAGAGAGATTTATTATAATTTAGTATTATCTTCTTTTCAGGAGAAACTTATGAGTTACTTAGTGAATACATTTTTCTCTGTGTGGTCTCTTCTTGATTGCCGCCATTTTAATCCTTACCCCAAAACTTAACTGAGAAGTATTCGAGGATCCTAACACGAGGTTTTTCATACTAGACGACAAGTTTCTTTCCCCGATTCTTATACTTGTCGAGACGAGGTAGGTAAGTTGCACCTCTGCATTTCTTTTTCCAAACATTTGGATCAAATCGTGACGATTGTGAGAGATCCATGAATAAACTTCGAATGAAGGATGCCCACAAAAATAGAATATATTAACTCATTTGAACCGAAAAGGAACCGAGAAATGTCATGCAAAGTTTCATGTGAAACCCTTGCTGCTTCATTTAAAGTACTAACCCAAGAAACTAACACAAAATTAAAAGAAACCAGTGTTTGTTATTGAATTGGATTATTGTTTTTAAGCTCTTAGCAATATATCTACATGTTTGCCTGTGTAGAGATCACTTATTGTCTGGATATGCACGTATAGCCAAGTAAAACCTGAAACTCAATAAGATAGAACATCACAGTGATGGTGATCAAATTAAGAAACCTTCGAGGGAGGAGCAATATGCGTCTTAAGGTCATCATAATAATTGCTTAGGGCAGTGAGTAAGTCCTCATTTCAGTTGGTCACAGATCAAATGTCAAAACATCTTCAATTGAATTACAAAAATCAGCCATGGTAGCAATAGTTAGCCCTTAAACTATACAAGAAATTAACGCAATAGTTAGCTTCAGACAATCACATTGCCACAAGAAATATTGCCATAAAACTAGCTAAATCGCCTTGTACACAAATACAGTAAGGTGTAGTCCAAATAAAATTCCTTCCTTTCCTAAATTACAATCCCCAATATATCTCATCTCCTTCAGTTGAGGATATATTCATCCATTATGATGAGAAATCAGATCAAAGAGAAGTCTGAAAATTCTCAAACTCCTCACGGTGAATATATACACGCACTAACCTGTCATCCTACCATATCCTGCAACCACAAAAAGCTAATCATACAGAATCCACTGTAGCATCCTTTGGTTGAAAAAGAGCCTCCACTTGATCAAAGGTCCAAATCTTGTTTTATTTTAAAATGTGCATCCCATAATCAAATATTCAATTCAATGGCCAGAAAGGAAAAAAAAATACAGGTATATAATTGAAGGAGCCTTACATTTCAAAATGATACAGAACTTGCAAGGACTGCAAAGTGGGTGTCTCCTGTTACTCCATCGATGCTACACACAAGATACAGACAAACAGAACAAATACTAGGGTAAGTGTGAAATAAAGGGGAAAAGATACAAACACAATTTTAAGTACTGTAGAGTTTTTGATTGATAGTTGAGCACATTATAATTTACAAAAAATTAAAAAACAAAAAATAAAAAAATAAGCACAAAAGAGAGATTAATTACCAATTTGCAGCACTCTGACATTAATTCATAATCATGAAGGATGTGAAGATCATTATATATCCAAATCATCATCAGGATCCTCATCCGAATCTGGCATCTCAACATCTGAATCATGAAAATATATTATCTGACCTTGGACCGTGTCCTCGTCAGTTTGCAATTTTCCAGTTGAAACAAGGTATATCATTTTTGTTCTCATTGAGAGATACTCAACCATCATAAATTTGTATCTGTTCACCATTTCTTTAAGCATAGAAAAGTAGAACATAAAGTTTCTAATATAAAAAAGTCAAGAAAGATATAAGGAGAAATATTGAAAACATTTTCTCCAATTACTACAACATAAAATTATGCAAAACCTCATACTTATTTACTAGAAATAAAAAAAATCAAATCTAATATCCATCTATATCCAATATTCGCATACCTTGGTGCTCACAAGAAGCACAAATTTTAGCCCTTTCAGTTCTCTCCTTCTCTGACAGCTGTAGATTAAACTGCACCTGTTGAATAAAACATCAATAACATACAAGTAAATATCATGCCAAAATTCAAGAATATCAATGTCTTTTCTGGCTGGCATGCACTTTCTTGCAAATTTCTTTGTATTCAGTACATGCATGTGTAAGCACAAGTTTTTCCTTTTAACTTTTTGGTTCTTCTTCTAACATACATCATGGAACCATTCTCTCTTACCCAATACCACCCAAGGAAGATTAAATGTACATGCGTGGTTCAGGTAGGAAGCTTAACTTCACTTGCATGAGCAAGCTAGGAAGTTTCAAGTGCACAAACATGAGTGAGCTAGAAAGCTTAAGTGTGAATGCTTAAGTAAGCCCGGAAGCTTAAGTGCCCATGCACAAGAGAGAGAGAGAGAGAGAGAGAGAGAGAGAAATCCAGAGTGTCCTCCAGAATCAAGACAATGCCATACAACTGACCTTTGGCAACAGGCGTTGGTTAATTATTTCATCTTCATATGAAACTGATGTAAATTTGGTGCCCGAAAGCTCAACAACTAATTCTTTACACTACAAACAGGTTTAAATAAATAATATATAAGTTTCTGTATCAAAAATCGGCATTAAAATCTGAAAAAAGAAGTGTAGAGGCAGAAATATGACCATAACTCAAACACGCCCATTCCTTTGCTTGAAGTGAACATTTAACTTTCCTTTCCTGATATTCTGTTCAACCAAAGAGACGCTTTCCCAATCACCTCCCTGACCATTTAAACAAGGGTCAAGGCTAGCAACCATCGAAGACAAATACTCAAAAAGAGCTGTGAACCTGACTTCATGAATGTCTGAATGTAACAACCAAAAGTTACTAGAAACTTGATCTGCAACCACAGGACAGTAACAAAACCATATCATCAAAAGCAAACAGGCGTCCTACAAACCATAAACTTCAGGAATTTCTGCTCATCTCGAATAAATTCACAATCAAACACCATAATTGTTCATAATGTCAACAAATAGTTGAGCAATTTACACTTTCTCAGCCACAGCAGCTAATTTGTAATGGTGTATCTGACAATTTAAGTTTAATCATTTGATGCACAAAATACAGCAAGTGGCAGTTGACCAGAAAAAAACAGTAGGGCAACATTTATAAATCATTTGTTCAAAAAAATGAAAATTTTTATAAAAAGTTCATGCAGTAGAATAAAATAAGAGGCTAAGACCAATAGTTAGAATTTGATGAGAATCGAGAATTTAGCAAGAGATGAATCCTGTATATACCATGGCTACGGAGGTTGCTCAGAAGGCCCGCATCTAATGAGATAGATGCATGTCTAACAATTTCACTTACCCGGTAAAGTGTGAATAGCCCATTATAAACAAACAAAGAGACATGCTCACCAGAAGGAAAAAGCTAGAAACCAACAGCAAAAACAAACACATCCAACACTATGAAATCTTCTCAACATAGAAACTGGAAATCAAGAATACAAAGAAACATATAGATCATTTGAACACTACTCAAGGAACAAGAAAAAGAAAAGCACAGATTCCAAAATCACACTCTATAATGGTTAATTCTTCTTTTACAAACTCTTCCAAAATTAAATAGTATTTTCTTATTCCCTCATTTTTAAATTCCTATAATTTTTGGCATAAGTAACTGGAAAAGTGTAGTAAAAGAGAGAAAATTTAAGGGTAATAGCATTTTCTTATCCCCTCATTTGAACTTCCTACAAGATATTCAATGAAACAAAAAATATTTAGCAACTTTTAACTAGTATTTTACAGCTGATACAAACCTCTCAAGTCATATGGAAACTCCAATTGCACAAAAATTTGCAATGTTATCAAAAAATTAACATGTTAGAGATGCTGTGATCTTGTAATAGTTATCTGTCTGTCTTAATATGACTTCCATTTTCACCTAAAAGAATTTGCAGACTTAACCAGATATTGTAAAAATGAAATTAATTATAAAGAAACAAATTCAAGTATGAGTTGCCAAATAAGATAACCAATTTTAAGGAAGAAAATTATTAAATTTCATTGTGAAAATCAAAATATATTCTCTCTCCTATTATGAGCTTCTCACTGCTGCAAAGAATATGTATTCTTACATACTATTTATTAGTGTTGTTATATGTATTATTAGAATTTCAAACAAAAAATAAACCACTATAGATTTTAGCTGATGTCTTAATCTCATACAAAATTTTCATATGATGAAGGAATTTGGGTTGAGTGTTATTGCATTTCTGGCCTATGAAAATGAGTTATCATCATTCTATATATGATCGTATCCTCTATCAAAGGAATGTTTCAGACTTTCATTCTACGCTAAAACAGCACCAAACTTTATGGCCAAGTCCAACAATTATATATTCTGCATTAAACAGTGACCAAAGACAATTAATCATATCTCAAAGGCATTGGGAAGAAAGCAGCGAATATCAATCAAGATATTGTCACTTCTTTAACAACACTTAAGTATGCCATGCTTGTCCAAAATGAGACAAGCGTGTACTTTAGAACTGCCTTTTAACAGCTTGGAATTGACCAAAATGTGTGGTAGTTCTTCCAGCTGAACCAGGAAAATCCAAGGATGCAACTCTATCCAGTCATTTCAATAAATGGTTGCACCTAAAAAGTAGGGTCACACTGGCCCATAAATCTTTATAACATCCTTCTTTTCTGTTGATAAATCTCTTAGCTTTTAATTAAGACAGTAAAAATGCTAGCCTCAAAATGCCTTCGGCTGAGCCTATCCCTCACAATGTTTTTGTACTTGACGGGCAGTTTCCTAGCACCATCTAAGAAAAGTGGAGATGCTCCTTATGTGAAGGATTCACAATACAATCCAAACTTTTTGGTACTCACTGGGAGGCTTCCACCAGAAGAAAATTAAACTCCTCTGCAATGGATTCTCTTCAAGATCCAAATATAACAAAATCCTAAGCAAATGACATGCAATGCAGCTATATGTCTAAAAAGCAACATTTGTCACAAATACATATCAAAAACACTCTAGTAAGTTCACTTGAACTTCATCAAACATGACACAAAATTCATTACCTAGTCATTAATTGTCAACCAAAAAAAATTGCAAGTCTTATTAGATATTAACACTTCTCAGGTAGAGAATTACCGAGTCAATGGCAACAGAGAAATGACCTTTCCCTTGTCCAATTAATTCCACAAAAATTAAAAGGATGCCCATTGCACCTAATTACCTTTATGATCAAGTATTCAAGATGTAAATTTAGTTTTACACTTGCGAACAAAAGAAAAAATAATAAACTCAAATTACCTTTACCAAGATCAATAATTGAAGCGTACAACTTATCCAGATTTCTCACATCCTTACAAAGTTTAGGCAAAGATGATGCTTCCTGGAATCGTCCTTGGAATTTAGCCGATTTTTCCAGCCAAGCGGATCCACGTAACAATCCAATATCTGAACGCTGTTAGCAAAAAAGACACATTCACAGATAATAACAACCAAGTGCAAGTCCCTACCAAATACCAACTACACTTGACACACTAAAACCAATAAATTAATGAGGTGCTGTCAGGTATTCTTTTTAAAATCATTTCCGATTTTAAAACGCATAAAAATCTTCCTTTTCTTCCAGTAGAAACAAAATAATTATCTTAATCGAGCATTTACATGACTATTTTTCGAAAGAAAACAAAGTTCTGGGCAAACAGAATACAGAATTAGATACAGGACTCTGCATTTAACAATAAATGAAGAACAGAAATCGATAAGCTTGGTTAGTTGCTCACTACAGAAGAGATAACAAAATAAAAATGAGCGTCATGTTTGGGCAGAATTAAAATGACCTAGACTGAGATTTTCCCGCCAAAATACAGTTAGACAGGTGAGTGAGCAGGTGAGCAAAGACATCCAAACCGAATGGCGAAGCTATGGTGTCTTTGATTGTGAGAGCGGGTGCGTGTTGTGATGGAATCTAGTTGAATAGGAAAGGCGCGTTTACAATGGTGGGTTTTTCAAACAACATTGAACATGTTTTTTTTTAAGGAAGAACAAAATAGCTCAGTGGCATGTTTTTTTTTTTTTTTTAAGGAGAGAAAGTAATAATATAATCCTTGATAATTGATATAAAATTAAATTTATTTTAATTTTAATATTTTAATTAAATAATTAAACATGTTGAATATATTTATAAAAAAATTATAAATTTTAAAGTAAAATGAGATAAATATATAAAAAAAAAATCACTAGAATAAGAATATTTATGATGTGAATATAAAAAAGTGCGGTAGAATCTCACATTAAATAATAAAATAATATTTTTAAAATTGTAAAATTTTGTATATAATTTCGGGTATTAGTGTTACCTTTAAAATTGAAACTGATTAATTTAAAACCTCCAATTACTCAAAAATTGAGAATTCTACAATAATGAATACCATAATTTTAATTATTTCAAGGTACCATAGTTCTTGATTTCTCAACGGTGATAATTTGATTGAATATTTTAAATATTTAATAATGTTTAAAAAATATCAAATATTGAATATTGAATATATTTTAATTTTAAAATTAAATAATTTAAATTAATAATAATTTTTAAATATAAAAAATTTAATATTCAGAATAAAAATAAATAATAATAATAATAATATATTCACTTTTACTTAATTTTCATACTATATTACGAAAATTAAAATATATATATATATATATATATGATTAAGATATTTAAAATATAATATTACTAACAGTATCAAATTAAAAAAAAGATTGAAATCTATGGGAAATGTGATATTTGGGATTTTGCACCTCTAAAATATTTGAAATGAAATAACTACAAAGCAATTTTATATTAGCAAGTTTTACTACAAAAATGTTTTGATTATTGTTTGTAAATTCAATTGAATTAGCTTTAGAATTATGCATCAATATTGCTAATCCAACTTGCTAATGTAGGGCAAAGAAAAAAGACTTATCAACAAACACATGTAAATATTTTAATTTTTATATCTTTTATTAAATATTCAATGTCCAATAATTATTACCAATTATCTAACATTAATATTATTTTTATGCTATTTCAATCAATTTTAAATATTTAATTTTTTAGTTAATTTTGGATACGAATATCAAATATGTATTTCAATCAATTTTAAATGTGAATATTAAATATGTAATTCTTTTGAGTTGCAATTAGGTAATGAATATTGGATATTTTTATGAAATTCGAATTTGTTTAGTTTTTTGTAAAAATTTTGATTAAAAATTAATTATATATTCTCAATCTCATCCACGATTATAATAACTCTCCACAAATAACTAAAAATTAATTTCAAATTACATTTTTTTTATAAATTTTTTAATTTTATTAATTCTTATGATTATACTTATGGGTTTGGCTCGATCTAGTTCAACATATTAGATCTAAGTTAAAATATAAAAATATTTATAATTTTATTGGCTCTAGTTCTAAAATTATAAACTTTTTAAGTATTTCATATCAATTAAATATAGATTAATTACTTCATATTTATTAAAATAATAGAAATAAAAATTTTAAATTTAAAATATATTGAAATTATTTAAATTTTATAATTCGATCCAAGTACAAATTCAAAATTAATATGATATTAATTACTTTAATTTTTTAAATCAAAATTAATCAAAAAAAGAAAAATTGTTGAGCAGCATATAAATCCAATGTATTAACTAAATTTATTTTTTATTTTTATTCTTTAAATAGCACAAGTGACATGTTCAAAGAAAAAAAAAGTCTTATGTGAGAATATTAATGTAATAAAATCGTTCAATCAATAAAATTAAAAAAATTATTTATTAATAAAAAATTAAAAATTAATCTCATAAATTTTTTTTAATGAACGATTTATTTTTAATTTTTGTTTATGCGTCGTTTATAAATATATTTTTATTTTTTTATTAATTAAATAGTTCAATCATATTAATAATACCGACAAAATAAAATTATTTTATTTAAAATTTTTTTATATTCAAATCATGTTTAATTTTTTTAATAGAAATTATAATGACCCTACAATTTTTATAAATAAAATTATTATATTTATATATAAATAAATAAAAGAATATAAAAATTAAAAAAAATCGGCGTCGGGTGCACGAAACTTTGATGACTAAAAACAGAGGGGGAAGGTACGTTATGCGTCGGTTGCGGTTGCGCAACGTGGGAGAGCCCACGCCGTGGGCGTGGGTCCTTCACGTGCGTATTTAGTTACTGTCCAGCTTGCGCAGAAGCAGCAGTATCCCGTTATAACAGCAGAAGATCTAATCTCCGCGGGGTCAGTTACACGACTCTTTAATTGAATTATAACGACCAAAAATCGTTACCGTTTCCTTGTTGAGGTGCGAGAAATTGAAGAATTTTGTTCGTACTTATCCTAGGCAGTCACGAAACGACACGAAACGATAATCCCAATCTACATTTCGTGTCCGTCTCAATCTCTATCTCAGGTACGTCGTGGAAAATAGGAATAAATAAATAAATAAATAGGGAAGATAAGAGAGGAAGAAAAGGAAGGAAAACTGTAAGCGGGGAGTTTGAAGTCATAGGCCACTTCGTCCTCACTCTACCTTTTGCTTTCATTGTATTCATTTTCCAACTTGTTTCCCTCTCCCTTGTTACCCATTCAAATTCTTTGAAAACCAGCAATGCCACATTTTCAGCCATGCCCATCACGCAAAACACTCTGTTAAACTGCTCATCGACTCTTCTTCTTTTTTTTCCCTCTCTTTGACGTCTACAATTTTATTATGGACGGTGATTTGCAGTCCCATAAGAGAGTTATCAGACTCACGTGTTCCGTTCAGAACTACGATTGGGGTCGTGCCGGGGTTGATTCCCTTGTTGCTAAGCTTTACAGGTTGAATTCCGGGTCTGGAATTGAGGTGGACAAGCCTTATGCCGAGTTCTGGATGGGGACTCACGAGTCTGGGCCGTCTTTTGTGGTTGAAATGGGCGGTGGCGTGGAAAATGGAGCGGCGAACGGTGGATGTGCAGGTGAGAGTGTCAGTCTTAAATCTTGGATATTGAAGGATCCTAATGTTCTTGGTGATAAGGTTGTAAACAACTGGGGTTGTGATCTTCCATTCTTGTTCAAGGTTTGTTTGTTTGTTTTTTTACCATTTTTTTTTTTTAATTTTTTGTTTATTGTTTTCTTCAATTATGTGGAATATTTTTACGTGGGCGCCTCTATTTTTGTGTAGAATGTCTTTTTCTTTTTGGCGAATAATAAGGCTTCGCATATGTTCGTATGGCTTTTACGATGAGACTTTATTCATTCTTATGGATTCTGAAGTCATGCAACATGAAAATTATTTCTGAGAATTCAAAAATTAATTTTTTTATATGTTTTTATCTATTTTTGTTGTTTTAAAGAGATATTTTAATGTTGGGGTGTCCCTTTATTAAAGGAATTTTTTTGTCTGACTTACCGTAGGAATGGACTTTAAGGTGAGAATTGATTCATTTGAATGGATGCTTAAATCATGCAACTTGGGAATTCTTTATTTGAATTCAGAATTTCATTGCTGCTGAATTGAATTGAATATGAACTTGTAAAAGATGGGCGGTCAATTTTTAATGGTAAAACCTGGTCAAAAATTTTAGTTGGTCAATAGTACTAATTTTTCTGTTTGAAATTCAGTAATTGTTTTTATTGGGAAGTTGAGGAAAAAGTATGATATAATGGTTCTTTCCCTACCTTATTTATTTATTTTTAATATTTTTGTTAATATATATGCTTGTTTCAATTACATTTTTTTTTTTTGTATCTCAGCTCTCTGTTTTTTTCTTTTTCCAAGAGAAAGTAGTGTTTTGGGGCGATAGGTATCTTAGTATGTGTATGGATGTCAAGATGAGAATTGACTCGTTGGAATTTATTCTTAAATAATACAAATTGGGAATTCTTTATGAGAATTCAGAAACTAATTAGCCTGAAACTAAGAAAAATGGATGGTCATTGTCAGTGGTAGAACCTTTACCTGGTCAGAAAATGTTGATTGGCCACTGAGAAGTTGAGGGAAACTATACCAGAATAGTTCTTGCTTACCTGTCCGAATCTGTCACTAAAAGAGAAAAAATAGGTAGACTGGAGGGTATCTTTTTCATAATTTCCCCTTCTAATCTCTCAGTTTATACCAATTCTTTTTAAAGATTTTTATTGCCCTTTTGAATCCTTTTGAAGAGAAGAATACATTTCCCTTCTAATCTCTTTGTTTGTACCATCTCTTTTTAAAGATTTTTTATTGGCCTTTTGGATCCTTTTGGAGAGGGGAATATATTCTTATTTTTAAAATCTTCCAATATTCCCTCACTTTTTGCTAGTGTGTTGTAATCTTCCCAAAATCACACCAAAAATGAAGAATAAGAAATCCTCATCCGCTGAATGAATGGGCACTCTTGATTTTGGATTATCTTCTGTGGTTGAATGCATCTGTGAGGATGGTTAGCGACTGATTGGTTAGGGAGTGAAAGTACGAAATTGGGGATATTCAAGCCTTAATTTACCTGTTAATAAAGTTTGGATAAGTGCGGTTGTGATCTCCCTTTTCATTTAGGATGTATATCTACGGTTGGGAATTCAATTTTTAGTTGTATTTTCTGATTTGTTTCTGTTATTAATTTTCATTTTTTTAATAACTTCGTATGACTTCCAACTTTATGATTGGTTAGGAAGTTGTGTGTGATTTTCATTTGGTTTTTGTTAGGTACTTTCAGTTGCAAAAGCATTGTCAATACAGGCTCATCCAGATAAGAAGTTGGCAAGGACTCTGCATAAATTGCAGCCAAATGCATACAAGGATGACAATCACAAGCCTGAGATGGCTTTGGCAATAACAGAGTTTGAAGCCCTTTGTGGCTTCATCAGTCTAGAGGTACTATCTCAGTAGTATATCAGTTTTACATCTATCAAATAAATCAAACAAATTGTGTGGGCTTCCTGTAACTTATGTTTTGATCTAGTTCTGTGGCTAGGCTAATTTATTTTATTGGCTTTACTATTATAAGACTCAAATTTTATGAATGAATTCCCTTTATTATTAACTGGGAAAACGGTGATATTCGCAACCTTCCATAGGTTCTAAGGGTGATATTTTCTTAGTGGTGTTCGTTAGTTATACAATCTCCATATAGTATTTGTTGTTGATTGTCTGAAAATAAGTTTTGACTTTCAGCTGACCTAATAGCATATACTCACCATGAATGATCTTTTAAACTAGTTTTTTATTTATGTGAACCACTGTTTTATTTCCAGGAGCTCAAGAGTGTGCTGGAAAATGTTCCTGAGATTGTGGAACTGGTTAGTAGTGTAGATGCAAACCAAGTTTTGCATATAAACGAGCAGGACGGGGATGAGAAAGTAAAACCTGTTCTGCAGTCAATTTTCACCCAGCTCATGACTGCTAGTAAGGAGATGACAACCGAAGCAATATCTAAACTGAAAAGTCGCCTGCATATGGAAAGTCAGGTCAGTAGAAGATTTCTTCTCAGTATATAATTTTTAGAATATATATTATGTTTTGTTTATTAGAAATACCTATTGTTATTGTTAAGTGCTCAATATTGTTGTTTTGTTATGTTCATTTTCTTACAGCTACATTTGCTTTGAAAAAATTGACTATAGATAGTTTCTTTACTGGATGACGTGGGGCTTGTCACTGGTATCGATGAAGAACATGCTAAATGCTTTATGCTTATACATTTTGTTAAATATGGTAGGGCCCTTAATCAAATGAAAATTTTGATTTTTAAAGCATTCAAGTAGAGTTTAAAGGTAAAAAAGCTAATAACAAGGTTATGCATATCTGTTACATGGGTTGTATGCATGGGATATCCCTAAAGATACCTTTTGATGCATTTCTATCACTGAAAAATCTACGAAGACGATTGCTCTGTTGATTTCATTTAATTTTTCCATCTATATATACAAATATGAAAATGTTAAGAAGTAGTTTTCTTAATTTTCTTTTTTCTTCCTTTTTATGTTGTCCACAACTAATTGATGAAATATTTCCTCTTCTCCATGCGTAGGTAAGGCCTTTGAATGGAAAGGAGCAGCTAATCTTGCAGTTAGAAAAGCAATATCCAGCTGATATTGGTGTTATCTCAGCTTTCTTTTTTAATTATGTAAAGCTTAAACCTGGTGAAGCATTGTATCTTGGTGCAAATGAACCTCATGCATATCTTTCCGGTGAATGCATTGAATGCATGGCAACTTCAGACAATGTTGTTCGGGCTGGTCTTACTCCCAAGCATCGTGACGTTCAAACTCTCTGTTCCATGCTCACATATAAACAGGTAAGAATTTATTTGATATTGGTTGAAGTCATTGATTGAATCTACTGTTATAGAGCAAAGATTTGTTTCCTTCAAATTAAATTTATGTTCATGTATTTTGAACTTGACTTTGTGGTATGGTGAAGTGATCAATATATGAAACTTGAGTTAATAGGAGGTAGACAAATTAACTCGTGCCACAGATAAAGCAACACTGCAAATTCATAATTGGCATCACTCTTTCTCTTCCAGGGCTTCCCTGAAATCCTGAAAGGATTTCCTTTGAGTCCATACATAACGAGGTATCTTCCGCCTTTCGATGAATTTGAAGTCGATTGCTGCATTCTTCCCAAGGGAGCATCATCAGTGTTTCCAGCAGTCTCAGGTCCTTCAATTTTCTTGGTGACAGTTGGCGAGGGAACAATACATACAGGATCCCACAAAGATGCAATTGCCGAAGGAGATGTTCTGTTTGCTCCTGCCAACACTGAGATTATCATAACGACTTCATCCGAGCTGCAGCTCTATAGGGCTGGGGTGAACAGTAGGTTCCTTCAAACCGTACGAGTACAGAATGGTAGTTTTCCCGCGGTCTTCTAGTTCCAGTAAATGATTGGTTAATTTTTCATGTGTTTATGCTATATATTTATGTTTCTCGGTTTATAATTTGGTCTTTGTACCATAATGTAATATCAATACTTGCATGTAAATGCAAAAATAAAAAATATATATATAGTAAAAGTTATAGGTTTGAGAAAAGAAATACAATCCGGTTGCTGCATTCTTTTAATATTCCTCTCTGCAATTTCTTCAATGCCACGAGTCCTCACTTCTTTGCATATGAAACATTGCAAGGCTCATCAACCCTAGTCATTGGCACAAGGATGGGCAACAACTTGGTTTGCTGGCTGGTTAACTAATGATTGAAGATGAAATTATGGCAAAATAAATGATCGGATTTGTGTGATACAGAAATGTTCAATACTTTCACATTTATGCAGTGGCAAAAGTTTAACCGCATCATTCTTAAATCATGTTTTAACTTACTTTTTTTATTCCACAACTACTCACACAAAGTTTGGGGTCATGGGCCGCTAACTTCATTAATTTGTAGTATTTGAAGGTGCCCTGGATATGATTGTCTTTCTTTTACAACAACCATTCACATGAAGTTTCGGGTCATGGGCTGCTAACTTCATTAATTTGTAGTATTTGATGATATCTTAGATATGATCGTCTCAAACAATAAGGTCAAGTTGCTCACTAATTCCACCACAATTAGATTAAGTTCAAATAAAAATAGATATGATAGCATCAAATGTACCCGTTCATTATTTAATTTATAGCAGCTCAATGTCAGTAACACAACAAGGAGGCAGGCACTCATTATGTAAAACAATTCTTTTCACTTCTACTAAGCCAACACATGCGGTTTTCCAGCTCAACAATTTCCAGAAGGCACAGAATGAAAATGAAAATTCATAAAAGTTCAATCTGTCCTATGCAAAAAGACATCATACTTTTAAGAGTCAAAATTTTAAATAGTAGCCTATTCAGCGCTCAAATAAAATAACTGTGACAAACAAAAAACCCCATCCACTACAACTCTTCAGGCATCTGTAATTGGATAATCAAAAACCACATCTTTCCCGGTAAGCTTCCTGTAAACTCCAGAAAACGTCTCCAGCTTGTATTCAGTGTTGTTCCTCTCCTTGGGATCCAAGAAAATCTAAACATTTGGAGATATGGCACACCAAAGTCAAATATGGTGGATAAAGACTTTACCAACTAGGAGAAAACATAACATTTTGGATATATATTTTAACATATATACTTTTATGATCTTTTATCAATCATATTCACATTTTTGAACTTTATTTTTTCCATGAGTGAAGCTTTTAACTACCTTGACAATCTTAGAACCATCGAGATGGTATCTAACACGTTTTCCAACAATCTCAGCTGGATAAACTACATCTTCAAGTATGGCATCATGAACAGCAGTGAGTGTGCGTGAGCGAGGTCGCTGAACAGCAGAGCCTTTCTTTGGTGGCCTTACTATCCTTCGGGTGACAACAAGGACAACATCCTGCCAAGCATACAATATACCCATTTAAAAAAGGCCTAGTGACCATATCCTTTAACGTTGAATCTTCAGCATACTAGCTAAAACATATTTGCAGATGCTTTTTGGAAACTTCACAGTAATGGTTAAATTCTACAACAAATACAAACAATTTAATCATCCTGACTTTTTCGTAAGCATCGAATCTTCGCAATAATAGCAAAAACATATTTGCAGATGCTTTTTGAAAACTTCACAATAATGGTTAAATACCATATCAAATACAAAGAATTCAATCATCTTAGCTCTTCAAGCAGAGTTCTATGTCAAATAACAATGAACATATCATTTCAGCCCACAGAGAAACTTTATCAAAAGCTAAAACGACGACTTTTCTCAATAAACCTAAGAATGAGTGCCATACCTTCCCACTGAATTTCTTCTCCAGCTCTCTAACAAGGCGAAGATGAATCTTCCGGTAAGCCTTCCTCAATCTGTAAGGCACATAAACAACAATTGCCTTGTGGCTTCCAGAAACATCCATTTGACTGCAGAATTAGAGAGAAAATCTTCAGTAGGCTAATATAAAAGGCATTTAAAAAAGGAATTAAAATTTAAAAAAAAAAGAAAAGAAAAGGCATTCAAATATTATGTATACATTGCTTGATTAATGAAAAGATCTTTCAAGTCGCTTTTCAGCTCCTGGTTGGTATTCTCCAAATCAAACAATGCCTGCAGAGGTATCAAACATTATAAATTTAACATCATGGATTACCACCAATTAAGTATCAAGCTAGTTGGAAAGCAGTTCAAAGAAATAACCTGTGCAACAGTCTCCTCAAATTCAGTGGGTTCAGCATCCTTGTCTTTTTGGATTTTTTTCTTTGTTGTGAACATCTTGACAGCTCTGGTTAGTAGCAAGCAGTTAAATCTCAGATATGAACAGGAATTGTCACTTAAATTCATCAAGAGCACCAATAATTCCCATGGTAAAACTTCAATAAAAGACATTGCATCTCTATGTTATTTTATAAACAGCGGCAACTTTGCAAGGACTAATTTTATGCATCCAATAAATGATATCAATGCCCATTTACACCAACTTAATAAGGTAAGAAGAAATTGAAAGAACCTATGGATACACAGATACACACATCATGGAAATAGAACCTTCTGACAAGCTGACAAATAAATCAGTACAATGTACATGGCTCACACCATAAATGTAGCTTCTTCAAAGAAATACAAGAAGAAAAATACTAACTGAAACAAAAATAACGTAACACTCAATTTTAAAGATTAAGAATCACAATTCATACAACCTATACGTTATATACTACATACCATAAAGAACCCGACTTTAGCACAAACCTGTAAAAGGATATTAACTATTTGATTTTTAGAATCATAAAATGACGTTGCCTGGGTAACACTGAACAGTCTGTAAGTATATACAAAATAGACCTTTGATTTCACGAAACATAACAGCAAAGGATTGAAAATAAAAAGAACACAGTCGATAAACACGTAAAAGAAGACGACCCATTTGTTTGTAAAGCACATTAAATTAACAGAATTTAAGCATTAGCAAGTACAAAAACCACCGGTAATTGAGAGGAAATGAAGTTAAGAAACTCGTAAAAGAAGAAGCACCGTTTCGTTAGGGTTCAGACGTACCGAGCAGAGACGCGAGAAATGTACGCGAGGAAAACCCTAAACGGCCGGCTGCTGCTGCAGCTTCTTCTGCTCAACAGAGGAGATAGAGAGTTCGCTTGAAGTAGGTTTTAATATGACTGCTCACAGAACAAGGTGAAACGTCAACCTAAATTTGGACGGTAAAGATTGATTGCGGATTATGTATTGAATGTGAACCGTTGATTGTTAGATAATAATTATGATATGGGTTATTTGGTTATGACAATGAATTTTTTTTTTTTTTCATAAAAAATAAGTCATTTAAAATATTTTTATATTTCATTTTAATACTTTAATAAGTTTAAAATTAATTTTTAAAAATGGCAAAATCTTTTGTAAGTTTGCAGGGTTCGACCCGTTTGAAAATATATTCTTTTTTATTTAAAAATATATTTAAAATTAAAAAATAAATTTTATTAATAATTAAAATTATAATTTATTATCATGTTAATAAAGTAACATTGATATATAAATTAAAGTAAACAAGTAATTTATTAATGCATTAATTTATTAATATTATAATTTATTTTTATTTACTTAAATTTTTAAATAAAAATAGTCGGAAACAAAATATTTTTTTTAAAAAACAGGGACCAACAAAAAAGGAGGTAAAATAAGTTTTAAATAAATATTTATCTTTTTTCATAATTCTTTTTGAAGAATTATTTTTCAGCCTTTAGAATTAGATTGCATAAAAGCACAAAGATGACATTGTGTTGGACTAAAAATTCAAGCCTATTAGAATTTGGGCTTCATTTGCGAAGTCTATTCTTTTGGGGTTAAGTTTCGTGATTGTGGGATGATGATTAATTCTTCTCCCTTTTTTTTAATAATAATCCTCTATTACTTTCTAATTAAGATAATATTTTAATTAAAAAATTGAAATAAATCTAATGTTATCCATATTTATATAGATATAAATATTATTTTTCATATATTCTGATAATTAGCATAATGAATGTGATTTTAAGTGAATGTAGCATAATTTTATTGAACCATTTGATAAATGGCATGATGCTAATACTTTTGCATAAATGTTATTGAATCCCACTTTGAGAATCTCATGACAAATTGTAAAATCATACCCTACACCCTTTTAACTTCATAGTTGTTTGTGAAATTTATTTATTTATATTCTCCTTCTCACTTTTTTTAATTTGAAAATAGTATAATTATAATTTAAAATCATTTTTTTATAATTTTAGTTTTTATTTTTTTTCTTTTACTTAAAAAAATTATAATTTTGCTATAAGGTTAGAAATTAATATTATGTCTTTGATGTTCAAGTTTTGGAGGAAATTAAATATAAAAATTTATTCAACAAATAATTTTGTTAAATTTTTGAATCTATTTATGTATAATTTTTTCATTAGAAGAATGGTTTCTGCTACAATTTGTTCTGCTTTAACAGAAGGAATGGGAACAGAGTTTGGAATAAGTTTTAATAGGTGCTTACAAAATAAGATAAAAGTTGTTTTAGGATTAAACAATAAGTACTGAATTGATTGTTAGATGATGTATTATGATATATCTTGTTTGGTTACAAGAAAATTATATAATATAATTTCCTTATTTTTTATCAAAAATAATTTTTTAAAAATATTTTTATAATTCATTTTAATGCTTTAATAAGCTTAAAATTAATTTTTGGTAAAATTTTGGGCAAAATGGGAATTTTTTAGGATTGGTCCTGCAACGACTGTTCCATTTGCGCTTCTTTTTATCATTTTAAAATATATTTAAAATTAAAAAATAATTAATGCATACATATATATATATATATATATGCATGTACAATTAAATTCTTATTATTGTCAATTAAATAAAATTTTATTAAAATAAAAATTAATAATTGATTGATGTTAAATTAAATAATTAATTATGATCAATTTAATTTTTAGCATATTACCACAAAATAAAAAAATTTAAGATTTTATTTTTTCGCCTATTAAATAAAATATTTTTTGTAAGTTTAATAAAATCATAAAACTCTAAATATTTCCTCTAATTTAATTTTTTAAAAAATTAAAATTAAAACTTATTGATATGTTAATAAATTGACATTATATATAAACATTAATTTATTATATATATATATATAATTTATTATTTAATTATTTAATATTTCATGTATTTTTTATTTATTTAATTTTGTTAATGCAAACAACACCGATAAAAAAAAAATTAAAATAGGATGGATGAGAAAGGGGATACAATCCCAACAAGCCCCCGACCCACCATCGCTATAAGTGCTTTATTTAAAAATAATTTTTAAATAAATATTTTTTTATTATTAATTTTTTTTTTTATTTTTCTAATTATAATCCTCCACCACTATGTTTTTATTAACAATTAGGATAAATTTAATATATTTCATATTTTTACATATGCATTTTATTTTTCATATATTCTGATAATCAGCCACAATTAATGTGATTTTATGTGAATATAACATAATTTTATTACACAATTCATAAATGGCATGATGCTAACATTCTCGCATAAATTTCATTGAATCCGACCCTGTGAATCTCATGACAAACAATATATAAAATCCCTCACCACACCATTCCGATTTGTTTTTGTGATTTTATCCCAATTACACACAAATATTACATTTTTACATATTTTACATGTAGCATATACAAAGGAAATGAATAAGATGATTAAAAATAAATCTTTTTTTATATATTTTTAGTACGATCTTCATTTTTTCCTCTTTTTTTCGTTTTACTATAAACAAGATAATTTTTCTATCAGCCTTTAGGAAATTAAACTATTGGAGGAAATTAAATATAAAAATTTATTCACCAAGTGCATATTCTAATAATAATTTTGTAATTTTAGAATAATTTTATTTTATTTAGATTTATGAATATATTGTGTACAATTTCATTTTCATTGCTAGAATGGTTATTGCCAAATTTTGTTTTCTTTTCTTACTGGGTAGAGAGGTGAGATAATAATTTTGTTATCTGCTGATCGAGGAATACTTGGAATGAGACGGTATATGAAAGGAAACTTTGGGTTTCTGTTTTCCAAAGTAAATGAGATGGGTTAGAAAAGGAATGAATGTAATTTTAAAGTTTCAACATTACCAAGACTGTCAATTCTGATGCTCACCCATCTCATAAGCATTTGATTTCAACATGCTTACTTGAGATACAAGATTATGGCAGCTAAATTAGCTGAAATTGAACAACTTTTTTTTATTGTTTTGTAACAATCGTTATCCAGCTCAATGTTATGAAAATAATTCTTGGAATTTTTCGACATATATGCTAAATTATCTCTGTGTTGTTTGACATAGAGCAATTGATGCTCTCACATTCATGTTGGCTTAATCTAGAATTGCTTTCAGAAGCGAGTTATACCCAGACGCATGCAGTTTGAGTACAGATCTATCTTCTTAAATCGTCTAGCTATGATTGAATAACGGTTGCACCTTCTTCCAATGCAGCGACACACAATAAGAAGCGCCTGTTTCCATGAGTCCTTCCGCTACCTGCAAAACATTTTAGTGAAAGAACAGGCTACAAAACTTGAGAACAGAAGGGCAATAATATGTTCCGAATGTACATAAGAATACATAGGAATAAGATTGCAATGTTGCTGAAGAAAAATGGCAGGGCCAATTAGTGAAGGCAACAAAGGAGCAACATAAAACATTATCTTCTACAATCCGGGACTAAAAATCACTTTGGCAACATGAGAAGAAGATTGAGTGAATGAAATATATGTCGAAGACAATAATTACCACTATGAAATCATCTTTTGCACCCAAAACAAAAATTTCAATGGATGATTTTTGCACTGAAGGAACTGGAAGTGACGCGTTTAGCTTCCTCAAATCTTACAATGGCATTCTTTAACTTCACTGAAGAAAGCAAGCAAGTGCAGAGAAGGATTTCACTGAAGTCATTAAGTATTCTTTTGCTATTAAGCATTGGACTGCCTACAGCAAATTCATTTTTTTTTACAAAGAAAAAACTTAATGCAGAGGAAAAAGCCAAATAGTAAATGAATTGTGTAAGCGTTTTTGATTCTTGAGTTTATTCTATTGCATATTTTTCTAATGCAAATTCAAGTTATCGAACAGTGTGTGCGTATGAGAGCTGGAGAATAGAATAATGCTAATGGATTAGAACAGCAGGGTTAGTGAACAGAGACCGTAGGACCAAATGATCCTCCATTGTTGAAGAGAATAGCGTTTGCTTGCAAAGAGAAGGAACAGTCTGAAAAGCTTCAGCTGCCAAACTGCAAGCCACCTGCTCAAGTGTGAATTAATCATATTTCAGTTCGTATTCCATATTTACTTTGAACAAGAAGACAAACATACTGATGATATATATTGGTGAAAAAAATGTAGTTCAGAATTGAAAAATTAGGGATAGGTTCAAGTTAAAAGGGTGATAATGTTGAAGAACACCATTTAAGCCTATTGAGGAAATGCAACTAAGAGACACTGAAGTCTAAAATTGGGGCCACAGGAGAACTCCAGATGCATGATTGAATTAGAGAAAGTAATTGATCAAGTTCTGGGTATATTTGTCACAAGAATAAACTCAAAGAGTCAAGCAAAATAAGAAGTACAAATTAATCAATTTCATCAAAATATGAAAGGAGTTTACCTTAAATGCAGCAATAGGTTTGGTAAACAGATTCCGCCATACTAGCCCACTGAACAATAGAACTAAAAAAAAAAAAAACACTTAGTCTAGGCTAATTATACTCCAATAAGGAAGAGTGGGTGCATAATACATAGACACCACGGAAAATCACCCATTACGCGAAGGAGGTACAGAGCACACAAGCGCTGCTGCTGCTAACTCAGGATATGGAGTTTCCATTTCTAAAATCAAGCCCAGCACAACAATAAAGTTAAAGCCAGCAAATAGTATTTTAAACCAATGAAAACGACCATTACAAATGATGTATTTGTGCCTTACTGGGTTCCAAACGTATAAAACTCATGTCTCATAACCAGAACGAAAATTCATATCAGGAGCAAACAGTATGCCTCAAGACCTGCATCAACCTCAGGTGTCCTACTCATGCTCAACAAACAGGCAATTCAAAGCAAAATTGATAGAATTATCTCTCTCTTTTTTTTTTGTACAAGTTCTCAGCTACATAAATTATAACCACTGACTGATTTACAAGGTGTATTTACAATGCATATATCTATCCTGCAAATGCATTTCTAGAAGCATATGTGGCGGATTTTAACAGAGCTTAAATCTATGATGCAGTTCTTATGTGGAACTTTACTCATTCCTTGTTTATGTATAGTTTTTCACCCTTGATTACAACCAACCAGAAGTAGAAGTTTATCTAAAATTTTTTCATTTCTAATCCTTGCAATATAATACTGAATAACTAGCCCTCCAATTGAATGTCCAGGCAGGACTGGTGGCAACTGTAGTTTTTCTGGATGAAGTCAGCAATGTCACTTGCATGTATCTACTGTAGAATTTGGGGTGAACATGAAATAAGAATTTCACAGTTATTATTTGTGGAAACCAGGGAACAACGATGAACGAAAGACTTTCATCACTATAATTAGTTGTCAAAGGGACTACTGTCTAGCGACGGAGTTAAAGTACTGGGAGAGAACCAGCAACCGTACCAGGAGGCAGATCACTCTACCCTCAACATTTAGAGAAGGTATAAAAAGTCAACTCACAGTTCAAAAAAAAAAAATTAAAAAAAAAAAAATGGTAATTCCAGTATCTGATTTATGTCAAAGAGAAGTATAATTGCCTTTCAATTCCATTATCAATTAAACGCCTTACAATTTAGACAATTTGCCATATATGGATAAAAGAACTTCAAAGGAGTTTCCAAAACAATATGGGCTCCTTGTAAGAACCAATGTAGATTGATAAAGTAAGGAGAAAATAGAATAAATAAAGCTAGTTTGTGTTAAGATTTTTATCCAACCTGAATTCAGAAAAAAGAAATGCAGGCAATACCATTTGAGAAGAAACTTCATAGGAATAAGAGCAAACAGCAGAGAATGGGAAAGGATTTCAGGAAACAAGCATTACTCAATTTTAAGGTATATCCATTATCAATTAAACAGATATTTAAAAGGCTATTAATTATGCAATAAAATGGGCATCAATAGTTTTTCTAGCGTTATTAAGAATTGAATACAAGGGAATTATAAACAAGCATCGCTCAATAAGGAACAGTTTCTCATCAACCAAAGAAAGTAAAATGGTTAAGAAAAAAAGAAAACAGAATTACAAATCAATTTTCATTATATCTGTAAAATGAAAGCAACAAACACAATTATGAGTCATTGACTATACAAATCAGATATTGTTACCAAATTCAAACCAATAAAGGCTCAAGAATGACAAGGGTAAAATCACAAAAGCAACAACATAACAACGCATCGATATAATCCAATTAAAAAGAATAGAATGCAACCCAACTAAACTTCAACAAGGGAGAAGAAGAATCACCAGACCCAACAGGTAATCAAACCCAGAAGCAGAAAACAAAGGCAACCATTGTTCAACCCAGCACCAAGCTGCATGATGACTGCCATGAACAAACAAAAAAGGTGGTCTTTTTCGACTTATATCATCTGGGTCTTTGCTCATCACGCTCTTTTGCTCAATGACCACCTTGTTCAAACCAGAAGGCAGCTCGAAGGGGAACATCATTTTGAGAGCTTTGTTCAGGACAGCAAGGGGTTTTGCCGTCATTTTGTTTCGGAAGGGTGGTGTGGAGACAAAGAATAGAAGCCATTGCTGTTGAAGTTAAGAGCTCCCTAACATTTGGGTTTGGTTTTCCATTTTATCTCATTGCTACTGTGGACTGTCTGTTCTCGAATTTATCCGCGCAATCTCTGCTATTTACATCTTATGATA
The DNA here is from genome assembly GCA_032401905.1 of Swietenia macrophylla. NCBI lineage: Eukaryota > Viridiplantae > Streptophyta > Magnoliopsida > Sapindales > Meliaceae > Swietenia > Swietenia macrophylla. Next base: position 2,099,246 of record CP135577.1, read on the forward strand.
GCAGCCGACGGTGGAAGTTGAACCATGTGTGCAGGGAGACCATAGTACGGATTTTAACCATATTAACTGCCACCTCTAATTTAACGGACCGACAGTTAATTTAGTTTATTGAAATTACCATTTGAGTTTCTTTTCAAACCTAAACCTTCGGACTTGATTTCTCAGATTTCATGTTAGCATAACTGACATATCCTCTGTCTCAACAATTGGGAGACAGGGCAGAAACCCTCTGCTTTTCATCGAGTTTATTAGAAAAATAAACTGAAGATGTTCTTCTTTCTAAAAAATTGTTATGTAGATTATAAAATGAAAATCTATTGATTTGCTTTTAAGAACAATATTAATAGTACACATGTAGATCATAATTTGGTAAGAACAATGGAAATATTTTTCATCCAAAATCCTGAAGACAAAGATAGTAGTTGATATTTACTCCAACTGAAATAAATGTTGTTGCTAGTTCAGTCCTAATATGGAATTGTTTAAGGATCATACAAACTGCCAATATTTCCAAGAGTTACTTGGTATGATATTGCTCTCCATAATTCAATTGAGAGCATGTTTTTAATTATTGCATTTTTATTAATATAGTAATTAAATTACCTGATAAACATGTATTTTTACATAACTTAATTACTATGTTATTTATATTTGATTTTTAGTTTACCTTACAAGCTTCCCAATAATGAATAGCACTTTTCTTGATGGCCATGTGTTTCAAAGACCAGAAGTGATTTTTAGCCTATGATTTTTCTTTTTTCAATCTTCTGCCATGCTTTTATGAGCTTCTTTAACATATCAAGCCAACTATAATCAACTTACTATAGGTCCACTCTAATGGATAGGTATACACTCGACTTGGACCCTACAGAGGAAAATTCAGCTTCAGAAAGCGAAATTGCCACTTGGAGCTCCATTAATTTTTTTATATTTTTACTTCCTTAATTGTAAAGGAGAGCAATTTGCACTGTTACCCCACATTTTACCGACCAAGACCTCGAGTAATTATATGAGCTGTTAATAATCACTGTTTTGCTGCTGCTATATAAACTGCACTTTCAGTTCTCTTCAAATTGTAAACCACCATTTAGATAAGCTAAGTTTTTTTCATGGCTGATTTTGGACAACCTATGCAGAGTTTAAGGCCATGTCAGCCTTTATTTGAGATGGATATGAACATGGAATTGCTAAAGCAGTTTGCAGAGTTAAAGCCAAGCATGTTGCAGAACTTCAACCTTCCACTTCCACATTCATGCTTTTCTCTAGAAAATCCTTTGACCCACCAGGAAACGGAGTTTCCCGCAGGCTGTACTCTCAACAGTTCTTTTAGTAATTTTCAGACAGACAGCCTGGTTTCAGTACCAGGTATTCATACCATATCAGGAAATGGAAATGTTTTCAATGAAAGCAAGAAAAGAGAGGTTGCAGAACAATCAACAAGCATCTCCAAGAACATTTCCTCTTCAGCTTCAACAAGCGACTTTCAAGGAGACACCTACAAGAATAAAAAGAATGTGCGTGCTATTTGTCTCTTCAACTATATATTTTGCTTTTCTTCATATTTTATTATTGAACTGTCTCTGTCTTTCATTGCTTCATCCATAATTTGACATACGCGTTTGCAGAGATCAGGAAAAGGGAAGAAGGTGAGGATTACCGAGAAAGAGGATGGCAAGCCAGAGGAAATTATCCATGTCAGAGCTAAAAGAGGCCAAGCTACTGATAGTCACAGCATAGCAGAAAGGGTATATATATATATATATATATATATATATATATATATATATATATTTGCATATATTTTAGCATATACAACTGGATTATTAACCACTGGTTTGCAAATTCATAAACAATTAGTGAACTGAATGTTATAAGAATGATGAATTCAAGAACTGAGCCATTGATTTTTCTTTCTTTTTCTGTATCAGGTGAGAAGAGAAAAGATCAATAAGAAAATGAGATGCTTGCAAGACCTTGTCCCTGGATGCCAAAAGGTGGAACCATTTTTCTCTTTTTCCTTTTTTATAGTACGTGCATAAGCTTATGTTATTCATGCATGCTTGTCAATATGTGAATGAATTTATGCTGTTTGGTATATATATATGTATGTAGTAAAATGACTGTGTCAATCTGCAGGCTGTGGGAATGGCAGGGATGTTAGAAGAAATAATCAATTACGTTCATTCATTGCAAAATCAAGTTGAGGTCAGTCTAATATATATCAGAATTCTGCCATAAGATCTTTTGTTTTCACCTCAAAAAGTTTATAATACCAGAGAATTGAACTAATTTCTCTTTGTCCTCCTGAATTCAGTTTCTTTCAATGGAGCTGGCTGCTGCATGTTCTTCTCATGATTTAAACTTCGAAACAGAATCCAGCATAAAGGCACAGGTATGCATGTTATTGCAAATACCAAGTATTCTTCCTATGACATAAACTTCAATAATGTCTGGAAAATGCTTAAGTGTTGAATTGCACATATGTATGTATGCATAATCGTGTATGCACATTGTTACATGCCAGTCAATACAAATTATATGCATGTATATGTGAATTTTATGTAAAGTTTAGTGATGTTAAACATTTGATGAGTTCAGGGAACCAATTCACATGAAGCAATGGAGATGGAGAAATGGACAAAAGCAGCATATGGAGAGTACACTCACTTCCACTCAACATGGTCCCTTTGACTCTACTTTTGGCCCCTATTCCCCATTCAAACAAAAGCACATGTATATGCTTAAATATGCCTCTTTCTGGCAAATCAAATCTGCTTCCAGTTATGTTGCAAATGTTCCAAAGTTATATGTGCACAGATTTCGTGAATGGTTGAGAACTAAAGTACAAAAGTTTGTATTCCTATTTATTTTTTCGTCCAATTTAAGGACTAATTTTCCTTATTATGACTCTACTATGATCTTTTGATTTGTAGCATGACGCTGCAGCCATGTCGGGCAGAGCAGTTAAGCAGAAAATGATTTGGATGGGACTTGGCTTCATGCATTGCTTGTGTACTCAATTCTATGATTTGAAATTTTGCATTTGGGCCACTTAGTTTTGCCTATATTATGCTCATTTAATCAGACACTTGCATGTGCTTCATGGTTTCTTTGTGTGCAAGAGACACAAAAAGAGTGTTGCTAATTTTTTTCAATGTTTTCAGAATCTAATGATCAAACATAATGACATCTTGCCAGTCATTTACCACGAATTTATGCAACAGACTTGTGGTGTGTGTTCAATCAGTTGCCCATGTAAATTCAATCTTCCAAATAGCAAACTACATATTGATCCAAGCATATTTGCCGGAAAGCAACAACACGTCAAGACTAACAGCTATAACCAGCAAAAACTCTTGCTTTGGTCATTAAAAAACACGGCACTTCCAGCTGTGCTAAAGCAATCAACCTCGCCAAGCAATGATTTTCTTTTTGTCCTCGGCTATCTAGTGTTTGTTCTTCTTTACTGATTCAGATATACATATCATTCTCTTACCATGTATAAATTATCGGTTCAAAATTAAATTCTTGGATAATGAAAGTTCATAATATCTTGAAGCCAAATTGACAGGAGAAACATCACCATCCAGTCTATTGCTTAACCACAAAGGCTCAATAATGTCTTAAGTTATAGCAACATCCAAATTACTAGCAACATTTCAACTATCTGTTCCTGATCAGTTGATGGCTTCACCTCAATAACTCCTTTTCTTTTGCATCATTGATGAATTCCACCCAGCTAAAGGCCTCGGGTTTGATGGATAAACAATCAATCTTCGCATACATCATTAAGAACGTTGAATTAAAACAAAAACGATAAATGCATACTATTGATCAAAGGATTGGCAGTATGGGTTCCGCAAACATATAACTAGCTAGAATCACTTAGATGTCGCAAATTCATGTGGTGAATGATTGAAATGATAAAAATACATAATATTTTTGGGGGTGTTAAAGGGAAAAAAGAAATAAAGATACATTGTATCCAAAGCTACAGGATTGAGAGAGGACAACTTGAATGGGCCATATCTTGTTCACAAGAGGATGGAACAATGTGGGTTCTCAATTTTCTTGAATGAGAAGACCTAAAATTTAAAGCTTCGACAATCTACACTACTTTTTCTTTGACTCCTTTTTGACAATATTCACTTGCCTTTTCAGAGTGGATGCATGCACAATGAGAAGGATAAACAGTCATTTGCTGGCAGCATCTTAATTTAACTGACGTTGGATTGAAAAGAATTTTTCATCAAGCATAGTTTGAAGTCTTACTTTGACATGGAGAATCTCGCACATGGTTCACTGCATGTGAGGAAACGGAGAAGGCAGCCAGCTCAGCACTGCATATCCAACTTTAAAACAGAAATATTGCAGGGGAAAATGGAAAACACTTTCAGAAAGCAATTATGAAGTGGTTAGTGGAATCACCTAACATATTTTCCAGGCCATGAAAATTGCAGGGTTAGGTTTATAGTCAACAGCGATTTGTGTCAACTTTACAAATTCCTGGAGTATGATAAATACGAAGCAAAAGCACAATACAGGGGAACTGATGGAGAAATATAGACCACGATGGCTGCTTTGAAAATGACTTCCCAGATCATTGTGTGCCTACATGTGCTTATATAGTCATACATGAATACACCTCTGTTTGTCCACATGTCCCTTTGTCTGTAATGTTGAATGCTGGTTTCCAACATATTTCAGCGATTGTTACAGTCTCGCCATAGAACCATCCCTCGCATGGACATCACACGTACATAATCTTTACTCCTGTTTTAGGCTAGGTACCCTTTTTTCTTTCACGTTAGCGAAGGAGTGCTGTTTATCCCCTGTACTTCATCTTATTACACCGTTGGTTTGAAACTCTGATTATATATTTGGGTTTGAAAAGTAAATATTGGGTGATCTGCTAATCCGGTCAAATTAAAATGGGCCTAGCCCAATACAAGTGGTAAGTTAAACTCGTCTTGTCTCTCGTCGTTTTCTCTTCCGCTGCTCTGGAGCTTGGAAGATTCAACTGGTTTAATTAAAGCAGAAGCAACGTAATTATCAGCATGAACAAAATCTTGATTTATTAATTAACCTTGTAGTTTGCATCATACCGTCGCTGCGACGTAGTGTCATCTCTGCTTCACCTAAAAAACAAAGAGAATGATGTCTCCGAGGTCAATATCTGAAGATCGAGAATCTGCTAATTTCAGGTGAAGGCAATAAATCTCGAATTTATTATTTATTTTCTTCGTTTGGTTCTTCTTTGCCTGCGTTTTTGCAAGACCCTAACTCTTTGTTTGGTTCCATAGAAAATAAAGGAAAGTATTGAATTGAATGTTATATTTGATGTTGTTTTTGGTTGATTATAGGTTCATAGTTCTAATAGCTTCATCTGACTATGTAATGTTATAAACACGTCAATTTTTCTGGCATTTTCTTGGTGACCAAGCAAGGCGTGACTTAAAGAAACAATGCTGCAAAGAGAGCTTTACTAGAAAATATAATTCTGTTGAAGCTTATGCCAAAAGAAAATGAAGACAAAATGAAAAAAAAATCACTAGTTTTAATTTCTTAGTTTTCTGCGTAGAGAAATATTAATACAGAACATAGAATAAAAAAAATGAAATACTTAGATTAGTAATATTGGCTTCAGTTGAGTGAAATGTTCATGCCAGTTGACTGATTTGATGAAATTGTGTGCACGAATAGTCAGCAGCTGTGAACTGTGATTGAGCTAAATATCATGAATCTCACTTGTGACCTGCAAAACCAATGGTCAAAAGCTTTCAGTACAGCTAGAGTATTTGTATTTAGTTTTGGCTTTTGATGAAGATGATATCAGTTTTGAGTTGAGATGTAAGTGTACATATGGGAAATGATTTTTTTTTTTTTTGAAAATTAATGAGTTAGAATTGTTATTCGGGAGAAGAGAAACGATAAATCCTTAGCTTCTCATTTTTTTGGGTCTGTGCATTATGTTATTCTGGCATTGCATGTTCCCAGCAAATAGCAGCTGCAAATGATTTACTTTTGTGCATATGTTTTCATTTAGGCATACTCAGTTACAGATAATTCATATGATTGCCAACTTTTTGAGGATATGGTCTGTCTACTCCATGTATTGCTATTTGTCTCAAACAGGGAGCTTCAGTAACACTTTTTACCTTTTGCTGTTTGGTGCCTTCATCCATCCTATTTTTGCTTCTCCAAAAGCCCTGGAAAGGCAGACCACTCTTGAATCCACAGGTTATGTATTCAACAAAAAATGAGGGAAATGGATAATGCTTGATGGTCCGCAATTATATGTTCCTTTGTAAATAATGTTACTTGTTTTTCAGATGGTACCTTCTGTGATTAATGGTGGCATAACAGCTATATATTTTATCTTGTGGGGAAAGGGTGTTAAAACATGTTGACCAGTTAGGTAGGTTTTCTGATGCTTAAAAAAGATTCCAACTAGGTCTCTTGAGTTTTTCTAAGTGCCTTCATTTGTTTTTATTCTTTTTCCATGGTTATGTTTTTCAATTATTTTTGTTTACTTTGAGAAACATGTTTTTGTCATTTAATCCTAGATTGACTTAATGCAGTGGACAGTTCAAATTGTTTCAGAACAGTGTTTGAATCAGGCTAATGATCCTACTCACTCAGTTACGTTGACAATATTTTATCCTTTTAATACAATGTATTTTTTAGTAGCTTTAGTTGTGGGCTCCTAAGACTTGTGGAATAACATTTGAATAATTTTTCCCAATTTTTGCTGCTGCTCTGTCACGTCTTTGACAGACTTGAAATTATTGTCCATTTAAGAAAATTTCGTATTTTCTAGTTTTATCCTGGATATAATTTTTATATTTGATTGTGTTTTAGCGAGCCTCAAGACATCATTTCAAGTTTTAGGCTGGGATTTCACAGTGATATTAGCCAAGGTACAGGTTAAGGCATCATGGCTCTAACTTAAGTGAACGAGCTTACATCTTCTTACCTTTTATATCTTGCTGCTGGATTAAATCTTGTCCCTGTTTTCGTGCAGCTCCCTTTTATGAGTAGTTGGTAGTTGACTTTCACTTGCTGTCTCTTTATGTTATTTTTATTTTTTTAGTAGGAGATGAAAATATTTATACTAGTTGAAAAAACACAAAATGGTGCAATTGCAAAGGTGGATCAGATGTCCACTGGTAGCTCAACAGCAAAACTATATTAAAATTATGTCATAATCTCCATAATTGCATTAAAAAGCCCGTAACCCTCTTGACAAAAAAACTTGAACCATACAAGCTAGATTACAACCTGTCCCAATTTTTCTGAATGAAGATAAATGAAGAGTCTTAAATATCTTGACATTGAGGCCTACAGAGATGCAAAACTCTTCTTCTGTAAAAACTTGGTCGTCCATTTCTTGCCAAATCACACACAAAAGTAGGCTGCAGATTTCCATGGAGATTATGGACTTCTTTATTCGATCCAAAGGGATATCACTGCTGTCCCTTTTTTTCCTCTAATTAATCAAGCAATGTATTCTTTATTGTTGAGTTGTTCTCTAGTATTTGAAAAGTTACATTTGATTAGCATTTGTGTTGGCCTCTAGAGCTATATTGGCAGAGTACTCTGGTGCTGTTCTTGGAGTATTATCTGCAGTATTGTATGGACAGAGGGGCCATTTTTGGAAAAAGGTTTTTCCTTGAAAGATGCTTCATTGTTCTAAGGATGAATGTTTCTTGTAGTGTTGCTCTTCCTTAATAAAATGACACCTTCGTGGACACTTAAGCATGGGATTTTTTGTATTCTTAGCTTTCTCTTGTGCTTGAGGACAAATTCTTATCCTATCAATAATCATATCCTTGCCATGTCAACTGACAGATAAGTTCGGCCAACGTTGGTAGAACGTTGGACCCATTATACTTGTGACTGTTTTGAGTTAAAGTTCAAACCTGAAGTATGGTAGTTAAGTAGATATAACGTAAGAGATCTATTGTCATTATCATTTATTATCATTTGGCATGCCCGAATTGAAGATTGTAGTATTTGTTTTCTTCACTAATCGTAATGGTTTTCCTTTTCTTTTACCAGGTAGGTGGGCTTGTTGCAATGTTGGCATCTTTCTACTTCTTATCTCAAGGCTGGGCCTCAGCAACTTCTTCTCCATTCTATATCCTTATATACATAAAATTTTCCCTTATGTCGAGTTTTATTAAGCAAATAAATTTGCTGATATATAAGCAATCTTCTTTGTTCTTCCCTTTTATCCTTCTCCCTTCATCTTTCTTATCATGAATAGTTAGCTTATTCAATTGTATTTTGATAACTTAACCTGTGCATACCTTTCCAAGATAACCTTGATACAGAGGTTCAGACTGAGCAGGTACTCGGAATGAAAGTTATGGCAGTTCCCATCTTTGCAGGAATCTTATCAGCATTGAGAAAGTGATTGCATGGCGTGTTTCACTGAAGGTTTTGACATTTATCTATCTATAGTTATCTTGTGCATTCCCCTTATCAGCCTGTAAACTCCAGTTAGTAGTCCTCCCCACCTCATCTCCTTCTCTCTATCTGTCTAACTAGTGAAAACTACTATCAGAATACACTCAAGAGGCGACTTCATGCTATCACTATTACTTCTGCAACATCTTTTCTGTTTCCTGCGGCTATGTGGCACTTAATCATAGGAAGTGCTTTTGGAATTCAGTCCTTATTGTAACAATGAATATACATATTTGTTTTTGGAATAATGGGGCTTTGGCTAGATGGACATTTACTTTATACTTTTTCCTGTTTCTCAATCATTCAAGGGTCAAAATCCAGTAGTAGGGTAGAGTTGCCATTTTCTGCATGGGCTTTTCTGAGACCAATCTCTTTGGAGTTATCTTGATCTTCTATGTTGACAGTATGGCAGAGGAGAGGTACCTTCTACAAAAGTGCTTCTCTGTCATCTACAAGTTAGTGGTGGTTGGTTAATTGACTTGTTTATGATTGATAGAACTTCTTCTGTTTTCAGGTTGCACATGGTTTTTTCTTCTCCAAGGCATTTAATGGTAGCTGGAGGGTGCATTATTGTGATGGAGATTGCCTACAAGATGGACTTTTCTCTACTAGGATTTGTGATTTGCTCCTTAATATTGGGTTTTGGTATGTATAACTTTTCTTTTAACACTCATCTCAATGTCTCACCATTTATGGCTTGGCCTCTGCGTGGGGCTCAGGGCAGCATTTGCAAGTTCAAAGTAGTAGCATAAAATCAAATCCTAAAACTCTCTTCAGACTGTTACTTTTGCTCATGGTTCCACCAGTTTCTGTATTTTTAACAATGAAGATTGGCTTCCTAAATGCACAAAAAGAGTAAATAAATGACTCATCAATTAATACAAGACATGGAAAAGAGGAAAAGCAAGAAAAAATAAAAATTGCATTCGTGAACAGGTTCATCCTTATCTGGTGTCTGACATTTCATACAGACTCTTAAACTTTCTAAGATACTTCTTTGTGGTTATCACATATTTCTCTTTAACTCATTTCTAGAACTTTTTATAGCTTATGCTTTTTTGGGCATCAATTTTATAGGAATATACGAGGCTCCTTCCTTGGACCGCAGCAGGAAAGACACTTTTATAAAGGCAGATCCATCAAATGGGATGTTAGGGGATGAACTTCAGATGTCTTCACTCCCAACTTAGAAGTAAGGGAACTTTTGCATATAAAATCTTCATTTCCGCATGATATCACACATACATACATACATACAGATATACAAGGACACATGCCTGATTTTTTGGTATTTCCTAAATTTAAAAGTTTTACTGTAAATGGGTCCAAGCAAAGCGTACAAGGAAGTTTGATGGATCTGTTGAGGCAGCTCTCAGCCTTTTCAAATAAGGGATAGATGGATGGGGACTTAACTCTCCCTTTATTCCTCCTTTTTGTATTTGTTTTTTCGGGTGCTGAGCGTCTTGCTTGTTTCAACTTATCTCCTCTTAGCCGACTCATTTCTTTTTCTATTCCCTTTCAGTTTTAGATATATCCGCAGCAAATGAATTTTTTTACTGCATTCTTGGGAAGATGTTAATTTTCTCTCCAAAAACTATTGGGTTATCTAGCACAGCTTGCTGGAGAACTCCCAGCCATATTCTTCATTGTTGAAGTGATAGGGATCTCACAAGTGAACGTTGAAATGGCGTTTGGAAACTTCTGAACAAATTGCCAGTGGTTCGACCTTTCCATTAGTCACAATAGGGAAACTCTCAAAGAAAATGAGATTGTAAAGTTCTCCCTCATGGTACCTTTCTCCATAGCTAATGCTTGACTAACTTGTGAAGGATTTCCAAATTAATGAAAAATTCTTGAAATAGTTAACATATTATTTTTATAAAATCAAACACAACTTAAATAAATGTAACCGCTCATTACTCATTGTTTATGTATAATCTTTTTAATGGCTTAACGTTTATGACATGATCACATTTCATGCAATTTACATTATGAGTAAATCTTGATTTAAAAAATGACATCAAAATTTACTGAGTTATAATAATTTTTTAGATATTCTAACTACTAAATCAAGTAAATGTACTGTAATATGGCCTTAATAAACGATGCTAAGAATTTTATCATGTTAATTTGTATACGGATTTGCATTGGTAGATTTATAGAATAGTTATAGATAATAGGAATACTTGATGATTCAAATAATAAGCCGTCCGGTCTGTCAAGCTAGATCAGTTAACCCGCCAAAGGGGTGCCGGTAGGAGACATTAAACACACACAGCAGACAGAATTCAAATGCCAGTCAGAATGCTTGTAAAAACAGAGACAACAACAAGTTCTCCGTCTATAATTTTCTTCAAAAACGATGAAGACTCTTAATTTCACCAAAATTCCCTCGTTGCCGTTCTCTCTGTATCACAATCCCCACGTGCTGCTTCAACCCCAGTAAGAAAAATAGGCCACTTTAACGCGCAGTCAGACACAGTTTTTCGAGGAGAAAGTGCAAACCTAGAACTGGAATGGATTGAAATACATTGGCGGCAAGAAGCTTTTGAAAGATCTTTGTGCTGGGGGCATGGGTTGCCCGTTTAATTACTTTTGTCTTAGTTTTTGACCAAACCCAATTTGTTTCTACCATTAGGTTTGTTTATTGTTCTATTTTTTCATTTTAATTTGACAACAGAAGAATGCAAATAGCCAACCTGTTCTTTCTTTGCTTGTGGTCTCAATCGGTTTCATTGTCAATTTCGGAATCTCTCTTTTACTTCTGCATTGTTATGGATGCCAAATGTGGAGACGATTTGAAAAACATATTATTTTTAGAAGAGGAGCGGGTGGTGCGGCGGTTGTTGCGTTTAGATATTTGTTACTTATTAAGAGCTCAAATTGTGTCTTTGATGATTTTGGTTTCCATGGTTGTGTTATTTTGAAACGAATTGAGTTGTTGGAGAGGAAAGAACCTTGAATCTACAGAATTGGAAGTGGTTTAGATTTTATAGTTTGGGGATGCAATGTTCCGTTGAGGGATTCACTGGTCTTGAGTTTGCAGCAGGAATTCCTGGGACAGTAGGTGGAGCAACTTACACGAATGCTGGAGAAAACGGGCAGGCAATTATTGTTCTATATATGTAAAGTTACAGATTATTTGGAACCTATGGTGGATCTGATGGCTGATTGACTTATTTATGTTTGATTTTCGAAGCAGAGCGCCGATGTTGTTAGTAGTTTCGATATTGCTACAGGTGAATGGAAGCCAAGACGCTTATAAGAAATGACCTAAAGTTTGGCTATCGATCATCATCATTTCGAGACATGAAAGACTTGGCAGCCATTGTTGCAGTCACATTTCAACTGCAAGAGTCAGCATTAGCAAGGACAAAGCAACAAGAATATTTCGAAAGGTAGCTAATGAAACTGTTAAAACGATGCTTCCTGAAAAACTGTTAGTCAATGAAAATGTTAAAACTGATGCTTCCTGAAAAACTTTTTCTTACTAAGTGCTTATGAGATATGGTTTTACCGCAGGAGGAGAATTACTCAGCCTCTCGGAGATCGAACAGCCAGTCCAGTGTTTCAAAATCCATCGAATATTGGAGTTGCAGCGGCTGAGTTGATTGAGAAAGCCGGATTGAAAGGACACAGGGTTGAGGGAGCTATGGTTTACAAGGTTCTTGCCAACTTCTCTGTAAATGCCGGTGGCTTAACTTCTCGAGACATGCCTTATCTCATTTCTCTGGTTAAGCAAAAGGTTGATCAGAAGTTCAATGTACAACTTAAGGAAGAAGTACAATATCGTGGTCCATCCTGCAACCATTTGAACCCGAACAGGGATAGATAATTGGCATTGAAACATCTGATGCAAATTAAGCAAAATAAAACAATGTTAGTTAAGGCACTTTCAAATGATATTCCTTTTGAATAAAATGTTTTCACATTTATGCATCCATCGTTTTATCGTTTCTGCACGAGTTGTTATCCATGCCAGCTGTCTAATTCTTCAAGTGCTTTTTGCCAATGCTTTGGTGATGACATGAGCAATGATTCCAATGGGACAGAAAAGGAGGCAAAGAGAAACTGAATGTCGAGTTTCAATTTCATTTTGAAGACCATCGTGAAAAACCTGCCTGGATGAGTAAACAATAAGAAAAGCATCAGCAATGCCATAAATACAAACAAAAGAGTTGAGTGAGAGAGAGAAAGAGAGAGACCTTGCAGCAAAGAGATCCACAACCAACAAGTGAATCCAAGCAGAAGCTAAAGTCATGTCACTGGTGAACATCTTTGCCATGCCAGGTAGCTGTGTATAAAATGTTTTAAATATGTGAAATAAAATAAGGTTATTGAAAGCTTTAACTTTGTCAAATTAGATGAAACTTAAGTGCAATCAAAATAAATATACCTCTGGAAGCCAGTATTTACTAGCGAACATTATCCGCAATGTATCTGGTGTCCAGGAGAGATATAGTAGAAATGCATACACAAGTCCAAGCACAACATATGGTATGCTACTTTCCATAGTTTTCCTTGTCTGCATTGTGAGAAATACAATATGAACTCAAGAAACTCTGTGAAGTTTGCAAGGCTTCCAAGATTTAAGACAACGAAATTGAAATACTGGCCTGAATACTGATACAGGGGAGAAATTAATCCATCAAGGTATTTATTAGAAGCTAGAATTGATTATTAAATTTTTTTCAAACAAAAATTTGTACATAAAACAACAGATGCCAAGTCAAGGAGGGGTAATGCAGGTTTTCAATAAGAAACCATTGTGTCGACTTCTGAATCCATGAAGATTTCAAGGCAACTTTTGGTTTGAATGAAGCCAGTATGTCATTTTGTTGGAAAAATAACAGACAATATAAATGTCCAAGTCATTAGTAATTGGAATAGAAACAATGTATTGATAAATTATAAAGCATAGATCTTAATTGAAATAAGAATGTTGCACAGGTATGAAATTTCCAGCTAAATATAAACTTACCAGTTCAGCTTTAGGAGCAAACACCATAAGAGTGTAGAATGGGAGCACAGCTGCTGTCCCCAAGGTAAACATTGTACTAGCAACATGAGAGCCCACCAACCCTGGAAAAAATGTTGGGAAGAAATATTATGACTGATAATTGTTCCTAATTACATAAACCTATTTGCAGGGAAAAAGCATTTAATGCTGTTTAAGAGTGAATATAATAACTTGTGTTCTTAGTTTGAAAGTCTGCTAATGCTCCAAAATATTGTCTGACATTGCATCATACAGCAGGGACAAAGAAATCGTGCAATGAACATCATAATTCTATAAAAATTTGTTATAAAAGATCAAGCGAGAAAAGAAATAAGACCACTTTAGCTTATATTAAACGACTCCAATTATTTCAAACACCAGTAAGACTTAGACTAGGTTCAACAATATCATCCAAATAAGCCTCTACGTATTGGCCTTTAGTAGAGGTCGTTATTAGACAGAATTATCAATGAAAACTAAGACAAATAACTCAGAAGCAATATATAGGATGATTTAAGACAGCAGGATAAATCACTAGTTCTATTTTTCCTTTAAGTTCTAAAAGATTTGAGTAGAAGTAACCAAGATTACATGAAGCATGTACTCGAACGCCTCTCTGTTGACAACTGAATGTTGCAACCTGTGGCCTTATAACAATTTTTGATCCTCCAATGAAACTCCATTCTCTTTGCAAGTCAGTCCCAATTCCTGCAACTTGCCGGCCAAAACGTTCAGTGTTCATACTTTTGTGAGCAGAAGTTAATCTTTGATCCAGACCAACACTAACCCAACGTCCTAGAGGCTGCTCCAAACAATCAATGTATAAGTAACAGAACTTAAAACGGAAAAATCTCTCAAGCTAAAATTGTGAATTTACGGTCTGTATTATTATCCATCCTTCAAGCTTACTGGTATGCAACAAAAACTTCTCTTGAGAGAAGTTTAAGAAGAAGAAAAATCCAATTTTGATAATTCACAGCCATAAAACCAAACAATTACCTGATTAATCCGAAATGGGGAAACATTAATCTCAGATCTTACCAGAAAGTTTAACTCAAACAATGTACATAGACTCAATGAAATAAATGCTCCAAAAAATATAACACATACTAAATTTAATCACACTTAAATTCATCCATTCTATCACAGAGATTACATTAACAAAAAATTAAAATAAAAAAATTTGAAGAAAAACCAGATGAAAAATCATAATTGAATAACAAAACCATTACAGCCAAAACAAGAAAAAAGGAAGAGGAAAAAAGAAACAAACCTTGGATGAAATAAGAGGAAGGGAATGGCAAGAAAAGGCCATATTTTGAGCAATATTGAGAAACCCAGTACTGATAATGGCTTATTCTTCATCCGTTTATAAAAACCACTTTATTAAAAGAATTAAAAAAGAAAAAGAAAAAGAAAAAAGAAAGTGAGCATACAAGAATGGTGAGGTGGTTCTTTCCACTTAGATGAAACTGGTATAGACACGCAGGCAGGCAACTATGCACCCACCACCGAAATTGAAGGAAACGTCATTCGTTCATGTCACTTGCACTTTGCTGTGCAAGCAGAGCAGCACCGAAAGTGTTTCCCGTTTAGGTAAGACATAGCCAAGACAAAGCTCCTTGTCATGTCCACTTTCGATTTTTATATTTCTAAACGTGGCTTCACATGGTTGGCTACCGTTTTTTCCTGGTAGTTATTAATCCATATTATGTTTAGGATTGGATTTGCAGAATTAAGAGAAAACGACAACATGAATTTATTTATTTATTTATTTATTTCATACGCACGAACTACATTTCCCAGTTTATTAATATGGGTTAATCGAAATCTGATTTTGTGAAATCCCCTTAGCTACTTATCTTCTACCCTTGTCTTGCTAAGTTGGAATGAAGTTGACACAGCCACAATGCAGACAAAGGTCTTCCTCTCATGACAGACGATACGCAAACACAAGTCCTGGTCAGGGTAATATCTGATAAAATTTGATGAACACTCGGTTTCTAGTAGTCTGATTGAATCTAATATTTGATGCAGCCACAGGCTAATGAGCTTTGTGATATAAAGTATTGCAAGCAATTTAACTGAGCTGGGAAGTGAGAATTGATAAATACAATGTTTCAATCTAATGCGATAGGCAGTTTGTGTACATTCAATACTAGCTTTATTTTCGATTTAACAACTAATCAAATTTGTACGAGAGAAACGGAAAAACCAAGAGATCAACTGGCAGTACTTCCTCTGCTGTGCTCGTCAAGCCAGGAAATGATATCACTGAAAACTCGAATTATCATGTCGTCTGGCTCGCCCACCAGAAGGGCATGATAAGCATCCTTGTAAAGAATGAACTTCTTGTCCTTACTCCTTGCTTTCTCATACAAGGCTTTGCTCACAGATGGGTCAGTTACAATATCATCTTCTCCATGCAAGATTAGCAATGGAAGAGAAATCTGTTGTAACAGCGGATATAAGTTTATCCAACACGGTCAAGATTTTGAATAAACGAATCAAAATGTACAAATCATGTTCAATAAACAAATAATATAAAACTTTCAATATAAATATGTTTAAAAGGTTCAGTAATTCAACTCTATGTAATCGATTATTTGAAGAAGATAATAAACAAGTTATCTTTCAGAAACTTTTATGTGATATTAATCACAAATATGAAACATATACTTAAAGTTGACAGACAAATAGAATCAAGTATTGTGGGTTCAAACTTGGTTCCTTAAGAAAACCAAGCTTAAATCTGTATTACAGTTTGTTTCATTTTTAAGTGAATCTACATTTTAACTTCAAAATTCAATTTCAAAAGCAGTTTCATTCAAGGAATACTATGCTCCATTTTTTAGTTGGTAATATCAGTAAATGATATAGAAATTCAACGAATATTAGAGAAGGAAATTCCCACACCTTTTCCAACTGACATTCTATCTCTTGAGTGGTTTTAAGCATCTGTAGAGCAGTCTGCAAGCGTGGTTTATCCTTGTAAACAATAACATTATACTTTGCCTGAATCCAAAGAAAGGAAAGAAACAAGTGGGCCACATATTCAACAGTTAAAAAAAAAAAAATGAGAGCATTTAAAATTACATGTAGCTAGCAGAATGAATGAAGAACTCGACCAAAAGGTGTAATAGGAAGAGGAAAAAAATGCGACTACTACATGACATGAGAATCGTCCATGGCACCATCCATTTTATTTGCTACAAAGCCATGACTAACAAATGCTTCAATTCTAACCCTTGAAAAGATCTAAGAGACAAACCAGCTCTCTCTTCTTCGGATCTCTAAATACTGCCTCAGCCAAATCCTTTAGAGGAACCAACTTCTGCTTTGGAAGAACATGAGCTATGCCAATCAGGATTTGCTTTAATAACCATGGAGGAACAATATCATCTGCAATCTACACAAAATTTTGAGTTAATAGGAGGCAAATCTCACACGAAGAAGGTTTCTAATATGATTACGTCAAAGAAAGTACTTTGCACATAGGCGCGCCAAGTATAGCACCACTCCATGCATTAGGTTGTTTAAGATGCACCTTCAGAGCTACGGCTCCACCCAAAGACTCTCCATAGAGGAAGCTTGGAAGATCACGAAATTCAGGGTTCTCTGCCATGCAAATCCACCACACATAAACATCAAGAGCAGACCAGTATTTAACATCATTTTCCTCTTGATTACATTCTACCAAACCAAATAAAGATGCTAATGACATTCACTACAATAGCTGATAAACAGATCATTTCATAATAGTTGCATCATCTCAAGCAATAGCAAATCCAAGAAAAGAGAGAAAGTTTTCTTCAACTTAAATCAAACCAAGATACAGGAAGATTAAACAATCAAATTGCCATAAAGCGAAAGGTTCAAGTAGGCAAACATAATCCTAGTCTGACAACACAATTTTGTCAAACTTGAAGGTTTCAACACAAGGATTCCAAGATAAATTATAAAAACAACTTAACACACCTTTGACTTTGGAATAATGCTCAATGACATCATCAACAAGCCTGTCAAAGCTAGGAATGTAGCAATGAAGACCTTCTGACAGCCCAAATCCCGGGTAATCCATAGCAAAAACTCCATATCCGGATGATGCCAACTTCCTAGCAGTTCCTGATAATGTGCCAGACGAAAGTTAGGGTCAACTATCTGAACATGCTTAAGACTAATAACAGCTAATTACTACTTGCTAAGAGATACATGCCTTCAAAGAAAAATGTGCAAGTGTCTCCATAACCGTGACAATAACACACCACTGCTTTGGGTTGAGAGGTCTCCGGGAGCCAGCTTTTAGTGAAAATTTCCAATCCTCTAGAATTCACCTCGTATGACTGTGTCCCAGAATAACAGGTGATCATCTTTAGGTACAAGCAGACTATAGCATATTCAAAAGACAAACAAATACCAAGATTATTTATAGTTTAGCCAGCATCATTATGAAAATGACAGCTTGTGTATGACCTTGCTTACTTGCACATAAAATCAACTGAAAGGCTAAACATGAGCTAATTATCCCGGAAGAAGAAGAAGAAGGAAAGCAAATAGCCAAGGGATAGCTAAAACACTTTCAAGTTGCTCAGGCTTGTCAATTGGTTAACGGAGCCAACCATAAGATGCAGAAAAATGAGGTGATGCAAATTTATAGGTACCAGCATAAAGTAGAGAAGATGAGTCTTGATGTGCAATGACTAAATGGAATTTTCATTACAATTTACAAAGTTACAGCAAATTTATTCTTGGTGAAGAAAGCCTCGCTTCTGAAGAAATATAAATAGAATAAAACTTAAGTTCGAGTTCTCACCTCCTCCATTTTTAATCCATCACAAGGGGTCTGCAACATGGCCAAAAATAAAGTAATCAAAATGTTACCAACATGCAACAAAGTCAAATTTTTCATTCAATTCTGTATCCACCATCTTTCAAAAGTACAATACTTCATCAGCACAATCGAAATGAACTATTCAGTAACAACCCCAAAAATTGTAAAGACTAGAGCCTAAAAAGAGCAATAAACTATTTAAAATCTTAAAAAAAAAAAAAAAAAAGGAAAATTGCTTCCCCACTTGAATACAGCAAGAAACTTTCTAAATTGTTTAATTCATCAAATTCCTTTATTTTCCCCTTCCTCAGTCACCACAAACCAATCCTGATCACTATCAGCCACATCCAATAATAAATCACTAACCACCACATAGAACTCCGTCTCACTATAGCAAGAATCAAAAAATGTACGCATGAAAATGAACAGAAGTTCCCGATAAGATAAAGCACAAAAAAACATCAAATCATATGCAAAAGAAAGAATTACCTTGAACAAAACGTGGTCAATATTAAGCTGAATATCCTTAAAAGCCTCGCGAGCCCGCCTTCTGGCGGGTGCTTCATCCATGTTAGCATCCAAAATCTTCTGCAACTCATCGCTTATCCCTTCAAACCTCACTGATGCCGTGGCCATCACCCTTGTTTTTTCTTTTCTCTCAACCCAATTAGCCCTGCAGCCAAACTCTAACCCTCGTACTCAGTTAAAAACAAAGAAAACGAAACTGAATGATTTGTGGGTTGTTCGAGTTTACCCTCGAAAGGGTGGCGACCGCACAGCACAACTGACTTCAAAACCATGTCTAGAAACTAAATTAAATTATATAAAAAGATTAAAAAAAAAAAAAGTGTTGCGTAGGTGGACCGGGAAAGTGGCCAAGCATGATATTGAGATCTGACTTTTCATTTTTATTCATAGATTTGAGTGGGAGATGGTTTCTCATTCAAAGTTTTGTATTTTTACAATTTTAATTTTGAAATAATTGTTGGTGGAAAGAGGCAGTTCGAACACGTCGCTTGTTTGAGACTGGTTCGAATCCTTCCAGATGAAAGTTTACGTAACGCTGGTGACGAAACGGGTTCGGAGATTCGGGTGACGGACTGTCGTGTGAATGTAGGTGCCTGCGAGTCTACTGATGACACGTGGTTCCGATTAACCCCGACGGAATCGAAAAAAATCTCAACGGGTAATTTACATATACTACCCTGAAATTTTTTAAAATTAAATTTGCTCCCCGCTACTTTTAATATCGTGACTTTTTCTTCTTTAATATTTGATAGTCTTTTCCTCTATGTTGTGATATTCGGGTAATCTCTTTTAATTTTTTCCCCTTCATCATTGTATTAATTAAATAATCAGTTAATTTTAACAATAAAAATAAAAATATATTTAATTAAATTATTAAATAAACATATAAATAAATATATAATTTTAATAAAATAGTAATTATATAAATAGTATTCTTTTATTTTTTTTATACCATAATGAACGTAAACATGTGGATAAAAGAACCTTCTTTAAAAAGGTCTAAATGATAGGCTACATAATATATATATATATATATATATATTTTTTGATTTTATTCTCCAGGCTCAATGTTGTAGCATGTCCTTTGTAGGGATCAAGGTTAGTAAGCCCATTAGTCCACACAGTTGTCCATGTACTAGTAAAAGATTTCACATCTACCGCAACCCCTACTTTCTCTAACAGAACTACCATTTTGGGAGTCACTTGTAATTGCTGCCAAGATATCTATATCTTTGTTTATATAGTTAGGAGTATAATAAGTCAATTTCTAACTTTTATCAACCACTTATCCAACACTTATTTTAGTCTCTATTTGTAGTGATATAAGTTCTTCTTCGTAACTTATGAATTAAGAATTCTCGTAAGAACAAAATCTACTCAACAAAAATTAGGAATTAATGAAATTAAGTTTTTTATTTTTTCTCTATTATTATAATAAGTTAATTTAAAATATAACACATTTGATTAAATTATTAGACAAATGCGCAAATTATTGTTAGTAAATCAAGAATACATGCGCAATAAAAAAATTTTTTATAAAAAACTTTCTTGATTCCTATACATGAATTTTTTTATGTATGGTTTTCGATAAATAAGAATTAATAATATCAGTACGGTTATATTACATACTTTATATTAATAATATCTTTTATAGTAATTATTTTTTTTGAATTTTTTACAAATTTATAACTTTTAACTCAATTTCAATCCTAAATATGTTTAAATTATATTATCTTTATGAAATATAAAAATTTAAATTTTTAAGTCCTTTTTTCTATTGTCATTAGAATTGTGTTTGCAAATTTTAAGCGAAAGTTTATGACTAAAGTGTAAAAACTATACAAATATCATTTTTTTAAAATAAACTACTCAAATATGTAGTCTCTAATAATATCCACGTAAAGTAGAGAACTAAATAATTTTAAATTTTACTAAATTCAATATTAACTTAAGAAAAAATATTTGAATTAAGTTTAGGTGTTTTGACCACAAGGATTAATTTTTCTAAATCTTAATTTTTTAAAAAACTAATTTATACTTTTTTACAAAAAAAAATAAATATTTATAATTTTTAATTATTTACTATCAATCACATTAGAAGTATTTAGATAACAAATAAAGATTAATTATATTTAATATTAATTAATTAATTATAATTTATCATATTACTAATTATTTTTAAATTAATCCAATTAATGAAATGGAATTTATTATTATGATAAATTTGAAAATATAATTAAAAACAAATGGTTTATTTAATTATATATCAACTCCTCAACTTTTAGAAATTATAAAATACTATCTGTACTTTTAGAAATTACAAAATAGCATTAATATTTCTAAATTTATATATTAGTTTAGAATTTTTAAAATTTTGTTTTTCTATTTATAATTTCTAACATTATAAATTTATCCCAAAAGTTTAAGAACTTAACAATTAAGTTTTAAAACTTAATTATACATAATTTATCCTTAATTACTCAATAGTTTAAAGTGTGTGACCTATTAAGTTCTTTCTTATATTAGCAATGGAGATAATTATAGATTCCTTAAATTTAGATAAATTAATATAATTAATTTATTCTCAATTAACTCTTTAAATAATAAATTAATTTTCAAAGATCAAAAATATCATCTAACAATGTATCATGACTCTCAATTAAGAAAGATTATTAATTTTAATAAAATTTATTTTATATATATAATTACCATATAACTCAATCATTTCAATTCATACTTATGCTACCTGTCATTTTAGGGTATGAAAAATATATATTTTATTAAATCATGATAATTAAAATTTTTTTAATTTAAACTGATAATACAATTTTAAAATGTCTAAAACTCTTTTTAGAACTTATTATAGTCATAAACTTATATTATTATTTATATCAAAATAATTTTACTTAAGATAACAATTCTATGTTATCGAAATCAGCGAATTCTTTATTATCCCTGTTAGATCTAGGATACATAGCCAACAATTATGTGATTCGTTAGTCAAATGATCACTCTTTTTTTTTCTTATTTTGATATTCATCTAGCATTTTCTAGTTTTTCATCTCTCATTATCATAGTTCCTATTACAATGAGTAAATTTTCATAATAAATATATATTAAATTAATATTAAATAAGCATACAAGTAATGTGATCATACAATCACTTTTAAAATTTTTTATTGTTGGTAAAGATGACAACATGATAGGAATCATCATCTTCATCTCAATTTATATTTTAAAAATGATATTTTCATACGTGTCGCTATTTTTAGTAAAAGTTCTTTGTTCTCGAACTATCCCTATACGTGTCACTATTTTTAGTAAAAGTTCTTTGTTCTCGAACCATTCCCATCTAGGAGTGGGAATCTCATCTCAAACTTATTTCCATTTATAATATTAATTAATTAAAAAGAACACACAAAACAATAACAAAGTTAATTAAAATTATAATTTATTAACATTTTAACTTATTTATCTTTATGTATAAAAAAACTTAATGATTAATTATTTAATAATTGTAATTAGTCATTTAAATTAAAATCAACACTTTTTAATTTTTATTTAATTAATAAAAATGATAAGTTAATTAATACATATATATACACACACACATTCCTATCTCCATCTAGTTTTCTCATTAGCAAATCAAAATTTTTGACATTCCCATCCGCTAATTTGGATATTGAATGTCATTTTTTAGCATTTTAAACTAAATACAGTTCAATTAAGAACATGTAACATCACTATTTTAAGGAGAACCATTGCTTGTTAATAAAATTTATTAATATTTTTAATAAAATCAAAGGTCTAATTAAATTTTATTAATAAATTAAGAAGAAATTAAATGAAAAATATCAAAAAATTAATAAAATTTACACGAAAATTGAATACTCGACCAATGTTATAATTTATCAAGAGAATACTATAGAAAATATAGTTAGAATTACACATGTTATCGTACATGCATAACTTGGGAAGGGTAATTGTAATATTGTGGACAAACTTACAAAAGATTAATCCCATGAAAACATAAGGAATAGAAATGTTAATTAATTAAGATGAAATTTTATATTATTACAGTTCTTTAAATTGGTGAAATTTTCTAATTTTCAAAGTTAATTATTATTTTGCTTTGAAAAAATACGGAAACCAAGAGGGGACCAAGCATGGCTGCCCTTGCCTACTGTACTAATTTCGGCAACGTGTTTCACGTGGTGGCTTTATTACCCGCCAAAGGTGGTCCCCGCCACGAGCATAAATACACGTGTCGAAATCACACAACAGATCAGAATTGCCATAAGGTGGAGGAAGGGGGTGGGAGGGGGATCGGCCACATGATTGCCTTTTACACGCTTCCTCGCCCTATCAACAGCCAGCAACCAATGCGTGATTTGCGCGCGTGGTGAAATAAAAATTAAATCATCTTCTCTCTCTCTCTCTCCGCGATCTTTCGTAAATTTTATTAAATTCGTTCTTGGAATTATCAAAATTGCGTTGACAAGTCAGATTGTTTAGATGAGTTGTAAACTCATGGAAGCCAGCGGGCAATGAAATGAAAATTGAAACCGTATCTGATTAGTCAAAGTCAAATGCCGGCCACCCTTTTCCCTTTGTTTTACCGTAGTTTTAGAAAACTATTTATTATGGGGGGTGGGAAGATTAAGATTAATTAATAAGAATTATAAATTTGCATCATTTTTGGACCGTTCGATCAATTTATTAATGAGATTATATTTGGTATGTTAACGTAACCATCATCAGTATAGTTTTAATTGTAACATCTTATCAATTTACATCACTTAGGTAAACATCCATTCAGTACCAAACGACACCGTTTGTAGTAAACCAGCACCGTCATTACTTACACGTCTATAAATTCCCAGCAACCCCGTTGTCCTCCTCTCCCCTCCTCGTGGCAGCCGTTTCTACCATTGTCTGCTTGACGATTCATTCAGGTAAAACGCTTCGTTTTGCTTTCTAGATTTGGATTTTAGATCTGGTCTTTGTGCGTCCGTTAACTTTCCAAGATTTCTGTTGGGATTCAAATTCAGATCTGGCTTTTAATCGCTGTAAAATTCATACAATTTTTCGACATATATTTTTTCCCCCTTTTTGTTACGCGTTTTGTCCGACTTTTTGTCTCCTTCAAATTCGATGACCTGATGGTATTTTACATGCTCGTCAATTGAACCGTTTTGTTTCGCTTCGCTTGAATCGTTCGGGTTTTGAGAGTATTGTAGCTGATTAGTGTATGAAGTAGCGCAAATATTTCATCTTTTACAAGGTTTGAATCTAGATCTATTGACCGCATGATTAAATATCGTGTTTCTCTGTTTGGCTGCTGAGAATTTTTTTTTTTTTTCGTGGTTTGGTTTGTTATTGAATTTACCTATTTTTTTCTGCATCTTGACAGATTTATGAGTGATTTTTAAATTTTCATGTTAGATGTTGATAATTGTTGTGGTTAAACCTGGAGATTTGCTTTTCGATTGCCGAGAAAATTGTTTACTTTTTCTTCCTATTCGTTTACCTGATTTTCTCTGTAACCAAACGCGTTTGTGAATTAATTTTCTTATTTTCATGTTGTAGGTTGATTATTTTAGAAAGTTGAACTTTGTGATTTTTTTTTTGTTTGGTTGATGAGAAAATTCTGTGATACGTTTCCTAATTTTCTTGGAAACCAAACAGAGATGTGATTTTTATCTGATTCTTCTATCATAGTTGCTGATCATTTTAAAAACTTGAAATTGAGTCTGATTTTTTTTTCTTTTTTTGGCAGGCGTTTTTCTGTTGAGTTAAAGCAGGTTTTGGAAGATGAACCAGTTCTATCGTCAGAAGAACGCCTTTGGCGCACATGAGGAGAGGCATGACTCGGTCTCCTTCTCTGACCAGAAGGAATCTGTTGTTTGTCCAAAGCCTCGCCGAGTTGGGATATTGGCAAATATGCCTAACAGGCCATTGAGGTGGCACATGAGGTAAAAATTTTGCTCATATATTTCTTTTCACAAATGATTTGTATGTATTTTTATGATTCTTTGGAAGCTTAATTTTAAATCAGACTTTTATTTGATTGCAGTCATCCAGTCGAGGTGTCTGATTCAAAAGCTGGGGCAGAGCTTCTGGATATCATTCTCATGAAGGTAAACTCCCCCGTTTTGTTTATATTCTGAGATTTGTGAGATTAATAGTTTTAATATTAGAGGCTAACATATAAGTTAGTAGCATGATTTTAGACAGTATCTAAATTGATATAATTACCTGGAGTTGTTGATTCACTGGAATATCGTTCTGATTTTTCTTGTTTCATATATTTTGAGCTGAGGTTATAGTGATTTTTTTATCACTCAGCTTACTTTAAATAAACTTGTTTTGACCTAATAATTTCTTGTCAACAATACAGGAGGGTTTTGGAATGGAACAATCTGCATCCCAGGTAGCATCCTCGCCCCCCTATTTTTGCGGATCTCCTCCAAGTAGGGCTGCCAACCCTTTAATTCAGGATGTCCGATTTGGAGATGAAAAACACAGTCCTTTGCCTTCATTTCCTGTGCCGCCCCCATCTGGTTTGTCATCTCCATCATCTGCAACACATAAGGCTGGGTGTGCTAGAATGAGCTTCGGACTTAAACAGGCCACTGTTAGAGTAGAAGGATTTGATTGCCTCAACAGGGATCGCCAAAATTCCAGCATTCCTGCTATGGCTTAGAACTGCATAAAAGAAACTGTATATAGAAGGAAGCTTAATGCCAACATAATTCACAAGCACAGCAGCAGAAGACCTAACAAGACGGAGTTTTGAATATTTTTTCGGGAGAGAATTTAAGAATATATGGTAGTAGTGTATGTATAATGTTTTTTTTTTTTTTTTTGGGTTTGTCGGTGATCTATCTCCTTGCTAATGTCTCTGTAAGTATTTCATTGGAGCAAAGGAAGAGATCGGCAAACGTCGTAGCTTTACATTTTGAAGAGCAAGGCTCTCTTGTAATATAAAGATAAAGAGGATTAGTATTGAAGGGCCTTTTTATTTGTTTTGTGATCGATCACCACGGGTGAAAAGGAAAAAAAAAATTTGTACAGAGCCTATTGGTGATTTAAGATTGGTCATTGACGCTGTATATGTACTTTTGGCAATTGTTGATGGCCTCGCTTGTTTCTTTATTCCTAATATTGCTTGCTTATATGTCCTTTTGGCGATTTTCTCAGTGGTTTTTGAATATTTTGTTTACAATACTCAGTGATACTTGTGATGATTTGTTGTTGAAAGCCATTCCTCACTGGATAATATTCATCCTATGAAACAGATTTTCCATTTCAAGACGATAACTATCGTATTGTATTTAATCACAAGTGCATGCACGAGGAAGTGTTGGAATGGTCAACTGCTATTATTTCTCCACGTTGACACCTTAGCCGCCGCCAGACCAGGACCAGGAGTGGCAAATAAATAAAAGAAAAACGTTCTCTCTTCGGCAATCATTTTTTTTTTTTTTTTATTATGGGTATTAGTTATCTATTCCAAAAGTCTTATTTTCAGCTGATTGATGGAAAATCTTCCTCAACTTGCAAATGTTAATTCTTATCCAGTGTTTGCTCAAGAAATGTTTGGTCGAGGCTTCAGTAATTCCCAATTGGCGGCTAATTGCTGATTACTTTCTTTAATACAGTAGTTGGAGCCCCACTTAATGGGCCTATAGGCCCGGAGAACTCTTCACAAATTGTTCTGGATTCTGGGCTCTGGCACTGGCGATGGCAGCCAGCACTCCCCACTTCCGTTGGACAATGTACGCAGATACCCAAGGGGGCTATTGGGGGCAATAATGGGATAATAACACCCAAGTCCCTTAATTTTTTGTTTTTATAAATAAAGATATTTGTTTTCCCTTTTTATCATATAAATTTTTGACTCCTATTACAATAACTGAAATATCCTTTTTGAGTTAAGTACGTACTAGTACTACTGCTAATCAAAATTAAAAAGTAAAAAAGTAATTTGGTCATTTTACTAAAGGTTGGTTAGTTACTACTCAAGGACTTATTTGATATGATGAACAAACTTTTTATTAAGTTTATATTTTATGTTAACTTATTTCTATCAAAATAATTGAATTTAATGAATAGTGATGATTAAATATTATGAAAGTATCATGTAAATAGTATTAATGTATATTACTAGCTAAACAGTACTTAACACTTGACTGGCCATCCTCCAAGAGCACAACACTTGACCTCCAGTCAAGTAATAAATAGCATGCATGAATAGTAATCATGAATAGTGACTCATTGCTTGACATTCGCTCTAAGAAATCTACTCAACATTTGTTTGACATTCGCACGATCACTCTTAGAAAAATATAAATACTCGAAATTGTATTTTAAAATTTTTTCGACTATTTTTGGAGATTTTTTATCTTTGGTTTATAAATTTCTTTTTTTGAGTTTCTTAATAGTATTAATTATTATTTTTTAGTAAAAAAATACAAATTTCGTTCTTGTAAGTGAGATTTATCTTGTTTTTTTTCTTATTAATAATATTTTTAATTTTTGATTGAATTTATTACTAAGATTTATTTGATATAGACTTAAGTTGATTGATTAAAAATTTATTTGCTTTAATTCATTTAGGGTATAATAAATTTTAATTTATTAATTTTAATTTTTAATTTTTTGTATAAATAACTTTCATCCCCTTCAAATGTTGTTGGTTTTTTTAAATACTTAGTATAAACTGCCTTCAAACATTGCTTGCATCAACAATGCCATAAACCAACAGCTTTCGGGTGCAAAAAGTCACAGAAAATGAGTATTGATGTTTCCATAAAGAGCCATTTAATTGTAGTTTTTTTTAAAAAAAAAAAAAAAAGATAAAAATAATTTAATTTATCTATTTTTATTTTATAAAACTTGAGCTGAATTCATCAACTAATTTAAATTCAATTTTTTTAAATTATAATTTCTTTGTTGTCCCTACACTCCTATCAACTATATTTTTAATATTTACAATTTAAAATAATTATTTACATAGATTATCTAAGAAAAAAAATTTGATTACGGGTAACTCGATACGAGTAGCATATTAATTGATCAGAATTAATTGTGGTATAGTGATTATACCGTTACAATCATGTTTTCTTTTAAATTTTGTGTCGTTATTATAATTTTTTAGTTTGTGTAATTATTTATTATGTGTTTTAAATTTTTTATTTATATTTTAAATATTATTTGTAAAATTTTTAAAATTTGCATTACGAATGTAAGCCTCGCGTCAATAGATGCATAGCACAGCGATTGTGCCGTACCCATTTTCCTTATTGGCATGGGTTATGTTTGCCCACGGTGAAGAGTAAAGATTTTTGAGGACATTGAGGCTGAGCATTCATTCACACATCTCCATTCAACAAACCCAAAATATTTACATCCCGTTATTGATTTTGAAAACAAATTTTTAACGAATTTCAGATGTCATACCGATTGACTCCTGGAGGAGTTGGAGGGAGCTCGTGCCACCATTGCATACGTGGCGGCTTCATGCAAATAAATGCTTGTATCTATTCAAACAAAATTACGAATTCATCCATATCTCAGGTCCGCATGACCAAAATTCCTGTCTGTCGTGGGCGCCAGATCGGGTCCACATGTCGACGTGTCCAAAAAGTACAAGAAACGCTCGTTGTTGTTAGTTTTTCTCCCGATATTTTTTCACTTGAAATTGTCAGATGGAATTCATTGTTCCATGACATTATCTCGTGGGATTTTCTTAACTGGGTAAGTTCATGAATCGGATTATTTATCATAGGATTTTCTGGAGAAAATGTTGAGGCCCTGGAAACTGAAAACGAGTGTTAAGTGTGTCGACATCTATTGACATGCATTTGAACCTCCTGCTAACTCTAAAACCCGTTATACATTCACACGCATGGCACTTCATTTTCTTCAGTCTCCATCAACAAAATCTTTCACTGCGCAGACCCTTTAGCCCTCTCTCTCTCTCTCTCTCTCTCTCCGTCAAACACGATGAAGATGGCAAAGGTGAGCTATATGAAGGAAAGATAACAAATGCAGGCGAAGGAGGGGAAGAAGATGAAAAAGCTGACAGGTCAAAAATGGCGAGACAAGACGCCAAAGCTAGGAGGCGTAACTTTAGAAGGAGTCTCAGAGGTCGTCCTCGTCATCGTCTTATCCTCTCTGATCAAACAAATACCGCAACAAGGTTAGTGGCCTCGAGCTCACTCCACAAAGAGAAACAAGAGGTGAACAAGGCTGAGGTTACTGAAGACAAAAGTCAGAATCAAGATGTGAATAAGGTTAAAGATCAGGAGAAGGGGAAGGAAAAAGTACAAGAACTGATTATAGTTGAGGAGGAGGAGGAGAAGAAGAAGACCAAGACTGAGACTAAAGCTGCGGCTTCAGGGCCAGCAGGGCTGGTTGGCGGTTGGATGTATGTAGGAATAGATGACTGGCCGATGACATGGAACTATGCGGAGGAGTGGCTATGGGGGGAGGAGAGAGGTTAGGGCTAGGGTTGACAAATCTTCACTGGGAGTACGTAAGTGGGGTTGGTTGGATTGAAAAATATATGTATGCCATCGAGGGAACCCCAATTAAGAGTACTACATGGAAATAAAACAAGAGTCTTGGTGTGATCTGTTCGTGTTAACTTGGTGTCTGTAAATTACAGGAAAGTACCGAAAGTCCGTTCTTAGCAAGAAACTAATTACGAGTAGGTTGTTAAGTGAAAGCATTAATAGTAGTGCATGTATTTATGTAAATATAGAGCTGTTTATCTTGTCATTTACGTACAATTGTGAGTTTACATTTGCTTTGTTTAGCATTCTTGATTATGAATATACGAGTTATTAATTACAATATAAAAACTATCTTAAACTCAAGAAAATGGGAAAGGATGGGGATTCCCTTAGCCTTGTACTACTTTTTTAACCATTCAAATAGAGTTAATATAATATTATATAAATAGTGTAAAAAATACAGGCTTTTGATTCTAATTCTGATAAATTTTGCATCTCATCTATTCAAATATGATTAATCCAATGATATATAAATAGTGTAAGAGATCATGTAAAGAATAAAGATTTTTTATCCTAATTACAAGCAAATTTAATATCTAATGATATTATACATTATAGAATTTCTCGTTGCACAATATCTTCTATTTGCATTACCTTCAAACAAGGGAGATTGAAAAGGGTTAATTAATTTTGACCATTTGTTGGTGATCGACTAGGTAATCTCTGATTAGGATTACTGATTAACCAGCCGATGTCAATTGTCTAACTGCCATGTATAAGGACTGACACCCACCCTACAATTAATGAATATCAACAGTTATATATATAAAGGATACATTGATATTGCAGTACTAGATCTTTGTGGTTGATTTAATGGTTGGATATTAATGTTAATGTTTAATATTCAGAAAACAATTTGTCATTAATTAATGTTATTTTCATTTATTAAACAAGGGTGTCTATAGGCTATTTTACTTCAATTATTAATTTTCTTAAATTAAAGAATATTATTACCACAATGTCATTACGATGCATAAATAAAAACACTCAAATAAATGAATTCACTAATAACTATTGAATTTAACTCTTTAAGTCTCCCCCTCACAATTAAAATATAAATTTTCAAGATTATGGGATTAAGAAATGAGATTTATGAAAATATATTTAATATATTGATATATCATTCAAGATATAAGATGGCGACAATTTTAATTTTTTGTATACTTATTGATTTTCAGACTAATATTATTCGAGAAATTGATTATTACGAGTTGGATATGACAAATCAAGAATTCGAGTTTAAGAATTGATCAATTAATGACAAATTTTCAATGAAACTTGTGAAAAGATTTGATGAAAATCTAGTTAAGTCCCCTAACTCATTACTTAACATAACCCAACCTCAATGTAAATGATTTTGGCTATATTCCTAGAGCAATTCAATCTTGGATGCAATGAGAAGACATGATCTGATTGAACAAGAATAATCAAATACATTGAGTCTGTATATACTGAGGGACAAATGCATAGTATTTATAGATATAATACATTGAGATTATGGTACCACAATCCTTCTAAAGCCTAACATCTTCTTAATTATTGAGCTTGAATTCATAAATTATAATTAAAATGTCAAGCACACATAAATTTTTTAACAAGTTAAAAAATATATATTTGGCTATTATTGAATTATAATTAAAAATACAGAGAAGGGCAATAGTAAACTTCTCGAAGTGACAAGGACTCCATGTAATACATAAACCACAAGTTCGGGGGACGATGGAGACCTCATTTAGGAAGAAGATGCCATTGCCAAGTCAATTTTTCATTTTTTTAAAAAAATTTTATTCAATAATTCACGGGAAAATTTATGAACTTTAAAGGAATATTTGAATATGACCATAGATTTATATATTTGTAGGAATTTAAAATTCTTAACTAAGAAATTTTTACATGCACTTTTTCATGATTAGACTTAATTTTTATTTAAATTTATTTAATTTTTAATTAATGTTATAAAAATATATATTTTATCTGTATATAATAATTTATTATTCCTATATGTTAACTCCTAATGACATGCATGGTCCAAAAATTATGAAACTTTAATATATATATATGTGTGTGTGTGGTCAATCCATGAGTATTTTTGTAATACACAACTATAAGATGAAATCACTAGCTATTAAATAAGTTTATGATCAAAAATAATTATTAAATAAAATTAAATATTTATCAAATATTTTAATTGCGATATTTTATAATTAAATTAAAATACCACTATCTCAAACATACCATTTAATTATCAAGAAATTACCTTCCAATAAAAGATATGGCAGCAAAATGGCTACTTCATGAGTGAAACATTTGATCATATGAGGTGAACAACGAATGATAGAAATTATATTAATGCTGTAAAAAAGACAATGAAGAAAGCAACTATATAGTCTTATCTCTTATCTTTATCTAGTTAAAGGCATGTCCACAAGTGTAGCTATCAAGCATTCAAAACCTGTCAAGATCCATCCTATGGGCACACTGTTTGAAGACTTGCAGGATTAAATATTGTACACAAAACTTTGGGTAGGGTTGATATGGTGATGAGAAATTTTGAACACTTGGTTCATCTGAACAAATTAAGTAAAAATGGCTTGTACAAATAGTTGTAGCTCAGGCAGCAGGCGGTTAAATCCTCATTAAATTGATCAAATATTGAAGAGAAATGGAGTAACATTGATCCATACTAGCTAATTTGAGATAATTAAGTTAAAATACACACAGGGATGCTGAAATTCTCGTCTGGGTTTCATGCACTGAAGGTTCTGAATCTTTTAGAGAATCGGATTTTGTGTTGGTGTAAAGAATGGACATGGTCGAGGCAACAATTAGAATTGCAGAATATTATTATATTTCATCGTTTTCAGCGAAATGTGGAACATTATGATTGGGCATCGAAGTTAAAGTGATTAACTCTCCAGAAAGCTGGGAGATTGGCACAATTTTTCAGGATTCACTTGATAATCCCAACACCATAATAAAGCACTTTGAATTAGCAAAAGCACTTTTATTTAATGTTCCTGAATATGCTTTTGTTGCATAGTTGTACAAGGGACAATCTGCTCAAATAAAATACCACAATTGATAACAGTGGAAAGAGATATAGAAACCCAATTAATTTAGAATTGGCAAGAAACTACTATTTATTTAATAATTCTCACCCATTCGACTGGACATCCGAAACCCAGAAAATGAAAACAAAGGATAAGAATATCTCAAAAAACAAAGGGATAAAACAAAAAAGTTTTGAGCAGCAAGAGCAGCCAAGTCCAATTTAAGCAAACCGAACCCTGTTGATCATAATTATTACATAATAATAAAATGAACTTAGAAGCCTGGGGGCTTGTAAGCAATGAAACTGATGCACTGCACTTGACGCCTGTTGTCAAATCCAATGATTCGGATGAATGCATTTGGGTAGGCCTTCTTGTTCTCCTCCAGCTCCTTCAAAACCTGAGAGGAATCTGTGCAGCCAAACATGGGCAGCTTCCACATTGTCCAGTAGCGGCCATCGTAGTATCCTGGAGACTTGTTGTACTCACGGTAGACGAATCCGTGCTACAAACAAGCAAACAATAAAAAAGACAGATTATCAGCACAAATTGGCTTGTGACAGAAAAATAACAGTAGAAAATATGATGAAATTGTGTTCATAAAATGACCTCCAACTCGAATTCCAAGCAAGGAATCCATCCCATGCGAAGAAGGTAGTCTATTTCCCTGGCCAACGATTGAGGTGAAAGCGGGGGAAGGTAAGAAAGAGTCTCGAACTTCTTCTTGCCAAGTGGTGGCCACACCTACACTCTCCCAAGACACAAGCTCAATTTAGCTACGAACCCATCAATCAAAAACCTTCATTTCACTTGGAAAAACAGGAAGAAAGCAAATATTGCACTCACCTGCATGCACTGCACTCTTCCGCCATTGCTGGGGAGAGAAGTGAGGTCATTGTTGGTCTTCCTGGTAACTGGGAAAGCAGAGGTTGATTTGAGACCGTTGAAAGGTGCAACCATGCTAGCCTGGGCCGGGCTGGCTCGGTTAACGGAGGTAACGGCAGCGGAAGAGATCATTGAGGCAGCCATGTTTCTCCTTGCTTGCTATGAGAACTTCTTACTCAATGGAAAACTTCGTGTAGCAGCAGTAGCAATATATAGTGATGAAAACAGGCTATCTCAAATCCTATGGTTAGAAATTTCTGAACCAGATTTCGGATGAAAGTTGATCGTTGGATTACACAGGTGATGACATCGCATCATAATGACCACAGAGGGAAAGAAATTTTTGAAAGTTAGCCTTATCATGAAGCACCACAATGACGTTGCCACGTGGAGAAGGTTCATTATCTTATCTCATCCATTGGAGGATATGAATGTGTGATCTTCGTTTGTTAGTCTTTTCCTCTGTATCCTCTTTCCCATCCTCCATTCCTTGGACAAATATCTTGGTCATTGGAAATTCTATCACCATTCCTTCTTTGCAATTGTTTTTTAACACCTTCAAATTAGTCTACTGCCCTATAAAATGAATTAAATCAATTTATTCCAAGGTCATTAGCCTGTCGATTGCTTAATAGAACAAATGGTTGTAATTGTGTTTGATAGATCAATAGTATTGCTTAAATGAAACTATGGAGAGAATAAAAACGAAACCCCACTTTCTCAAAGTTTCAAATGGGGGTTGTTTTCCCAAATAGGAGTAGTTGAAAGGTAGATGTCCAGTTATCTCATGCTTCACAGTTCTTGCTGTTGGGAATTTTATGCCTGGCGGAGATCTTTTAGAATAAACATATCAAACAGGTAATAAACAAGAAACCACTGCTAATATATATCCAAACATTTCCATGTCTCAAATCTTTATCAAATTATAATTGCCCATATTAAGGTTTATTGTTTTATTGTAAAGGTAGGCCCTTGTCCGAGCCTATTTGAATTTTGATGCGGAGATGAGTACTTTTCGGTTAAATTTTTGCTTAATGCTTTTTGCAAGCGAGCGAGTTTTCCTTTCCCTTTGAATTCTGATTCACTTCATTCAGAACCCAGTAGCCTAAAAGCTTTGATGGGCCTACAAGTTAACCCAATCACTTTACAAAATAGAACCCATAAGCTAGCTAAAGATGGCTTATCATATAAGTGCTTCTTCTAAAGTCCTTGTGCGGGCTCAGTTATTATCAGCAACGAATTAGTCCATAAAGCAGAAGCTACTCTCCAAGGTTACCAATAAATAGGGCAGAAGTTGTCACGATGAGCTGCATGCAAGTGTTTACGGTAGCTTCTTCTTCTTCTGCCTTCATCGTTCTGCACCACCCCAGGCAACGCCGCCAGGGAGGTTTAACTCCGGCGGAATTGCTCCAGCACAATCGGTAGCAGGGTCTGGAAATGATCTAATAATAAAAAGTAACAGATAGACAGACAGACAGACAATCAAGCATTGATTCATAAATTAGGTCCAATTGAATACTTTATGGAAGACATGCATGCAAAACAATGGGAAGCTGATAATAGACTTGGAATTGACATTGGAATTGGAAATGCAAGGCTTTAGCTTCCTAATTCTTAGCGGCCGCCCACACCCGCATTCCCCTGTATCTGACCGCCTAATAATATTATAATAATTAACTAAAAGAAAGGGCGCCCATAGTCTAGAGCTAGACCAGACATGAGCAAAAACCCAGAAACCAGACAGACACTGGTTTTTTTGTTGCCGAAAATAGTATCCTGGAAACCGGGAGCAAACGAGAAAATAAGTACCCAACGGAACGGTAGCGTTTTTCCACGACGTGTGGCGGGTGGCAACTGAATTTCTGGCCACGCGTTGTCTCCTAACTTTTCATGCATTTTTGGACCCTCTTTCCTTGCAATTGACACGTGGCCCCTATTAATTTAATTTTAATTTAAATTAATCATCGGGAACGTTTATTCGTCCTTATGGTTCGGCCTCTGCAATTAAGAATGAAGATGGATATAAAGACCGCGAGCACGTAACTGTGAGTTGTTAAAGGCACTATAATTCCACCCAAATGCATGAACAATCAACTAAAATTAGTTTGACTAACTCTTTTAGAGTGCGAATCTAGGTAGCTAAGGTTGTCAACCATATGACACAAACCCACTTGATTCTCTAACAAATCAACATGGCCATTTTCAAGTAATCAATGTGGACCATTTTATAAAATCCAATTAGCCCCCTTGATTAGCTCAAGAATAATTCTTGGGGGGGATGAATCTATGAATAAATAACGTTATAAAAATTAAAGACATGGAAGAATGTAATTATGTAATGATTCCAAGGGTTTAGTCAAAGAAAAGAACAATAAATTATGCAAAACACTCATGATAATTGCCCATTAGAGTAAAGTTTGATTTGTGTGTTGATTGATGCTTTTCCAATTGTTTAGTAGCCGCCCATGTTCTAAAAAGTTTCAATTTTTTAAGTTATTTATTAATTATTTAATATTTTATTATATATTTTAAATTTTTTATTAAATATTTTTAATTTTATTTTTAAATTATTTTTATAAATTGTTTAAAATTTTATATTAAATTATTCTAAATTTTATATTTTCATCTTAAATTATTCGTTACAAAGATATATAGCAAACCATATGTGTATTAGTTGTTTCCTTCATGTAAATAAAACATTGTAAAATAATTGGTTAGATTTATAAAATATAAAATATTTTGAATTATTTTAATTTAAAAATTTAGTATTATTATAAATAAATTATAATATAATTTATGAAAATAAAAAAGGGTTAAGATTCTTGCATTACAGTTACAATTACAAGACCCGGAAAGGGGAAGAAGCCGCAGGTTTTATACGAGGGCAGTATTCTGAAACGGGACGTTTGGTCTTAGAAAAGTTCCCCAAAAACCTGGAGCCCGAGGGGCATCAGGTGGCGTTTTTATTGACATACGTGGCAAATAGGTTCCCAAACCGATAGCCGAGAACGTGTTTGCCACGCGCTCTTCCGTATTTTGCATGGCATTTGGACGTTATTGCATGGTATTTTCACCATCTTTCATCCCTTCCTCTTCCACTTGTCATCTCTCTTCTGAGGAGTCATAACCTTCAAACCCGCTCCCACTTTTTTTTTTTCCATTTTTTATTTTGTTAATTAATTATATTATGTCAAATAAATATTTTATTATATTAATATAATTAATATAATAAAATTATTTAATTAATAAAATAAAAATTATTTATTAA
The DNA here is from genome assembly GCA_032401905.1 of Swietenia macrophylla. Taxonomy (NCBI): domain Eukaryota; kingdom Viridiplantae; phylum Streptophyta; class Magnoliopsida; order Sapindales; family Meliaceae; genus Swietenia; species Swietenia macrophylla. Next base: position 2,135,862 of record CP135577.1, read on the forward strand.
AA